>APFE030860091.1:0-12207 GCA_000404065.3 Pinus taeda | reverse complement strand
AAATGTCAAAAATACCGGCGAGAACGAAGGTGCTCCAAGGACGGTTGGCCAAAGCACAAAAACGAAGGAAAACGCCCGATCCACTCCAAATTTTGTCCAAAGTCTCTTTGAATGAGCATGGTATTTGATTGGGGACTCCCAGCCCAAATTTCAAGAAATTTGGAGAAAATTTTGTCATTTGTGAATTTTTTGTGCCAAACACAGGTTTTTTCCATTAACGGGTCTCACCCCCCGTGAGACCCTTCATCATGGCAACTCCATTTGAAAAAAATTCAGCATTTCCACATTTTTCATGCAAAGTTACATATGCTCATGGATGGACTTGAGATTTTGTGAAGTTTTGGGCCTCCAGAAAGTCAAAAAACATGCAAAAATTGGACTTTCTGCCACCTTTTTGAACTGCAGAAAGCTATCTTGGGAGAATTGATTTTTGACAGGGAAAATGAACTCCAAATGCAAAAATTCTAGTTGGGTTGGAAAGTAGACTCACAGAGCTTTCCAACAAGCCCACTTTTGCGCAATTTTTCCACCTGCAAGTGCCCCAAACATGGCTCCAAAGGGGTGCGACCCGTCAGGCAGGGGGCGCAACCCGTCAGGCAGGGGGCGCGACCCGTCAGGCAGGGGGTGTGACCCGTCAGGCAGAATTGTCCAGAAATGCACTGTACAGCGCAAAAAACATAGGTTTGACTCAGTTTGACTTTTTGAGGTGAATGATGATTCTCTTTGATGTAATTATGGTACTTTTTAGACACTTTTACCTTATGTAACTCTTCTAGAAGATTCATTCATGAAAAGGGTAAAAATTAAATGAATGAATTGGTTTCCAAGTTTATAGAGGCAAGTTGTTTTGACTGCCTAGTTTGTAGTGCTAAGTTTAGAAGTGGTTGAAACAACTCCTAGGATAGTGAGCTCGACCCCTAGAGGCAGGGAAAGAGGTTAGGTCATCTATATTATTTACTTTCATACTCATTTTCATGGTTGGACTCTTGAGGGAGAAGCTATCATTGTATTATTTCACTGTATCTCTGCAATTTTTGGCTAAGGAAGACCAAGGTTTTGCAGTCCTCTTTGGGATTCTTGTGGACTCATGTGTTGATGGTGTGTTTCTCAATGTTCTTGTAAGCTTTGTTATGTGATTCATTTCCTTTCTTTACTTCTGCACATTAAACAAATTAAGTGTTAAAGTAAGAATTCATGCTTGCCATGCTCTTCTTTTAAGTTTGTTTAATTTCAATGTTTTCTATTGTCTAAAGAGAATTCAAAGTTATTGTTTGCTCTCTTTAGCTCTCTTTCTTTCATTCCTGACCATCCACTTCAGTTAAAGGAATCAACATTGTCTCCTACCTCGCCCTAAGGAACCCCCTGTAGAAACTGTGTCCCATCCGCACACCCAAAATTGCCCTCTCCTCAATTTGCCACCAAAAACCCAAAAACCCCAAAATCAATCTTTCTGATCAGTTTACTAGCCTAATATCAGTGTTACCTTATTGGTCTTCTCATCTATTGGATATTTTATGAGCTAGACCGGAGAGAGCCTTCTCCTGCCCCGTAGGGCTAGCTACGAGGCTAAATGGTTTGATGTAGCCTTGCGGTTTACCTGTCTCAGCTTGAGGTGAAATTTAAAGTGCTAACAGTAGGCATACCATTCAAATCAAATGCACAAGCTCTTACCCGATGATGAACTCACTTCTTTGTACTTGTAGCCAACTGCACTAGCCAAGATTTTGCATGCAATTCCTTACTCAAACCACACTTATCCACCAAGTTAGGACTAACATAGCTATATTTAGATCCAGGGTCAATCAAAATAGAAATAACTTGATCACAAAGCTTATCGTCCATCTCAATGATAGATGCCTGATGATCTACTTGTTTGTTATCCAATGTTGCATAGATACGAGGAAAGATCTCACCAACATCCCCAATAGTTTGTGCCTCCTGTGTACTATATATCTGAGGCCTACCACCCTGATTTTGTGGACAATCTCTCTTAAGGTGCTCCTTATCGCATGTCCAACACTCCAACCAACCAGTACCATCACCTCTATGTTTTTGTGGTGACCCTATCCATGTCTAGATGCATTGAACCTCTTTTGTGGTGCCACATTTTCTTTCTCATTTGCATTTTGAGACCTTGTTATTTTTCACTTCCATTTACCTTTACCTTTGTCTTTCCCTTTCCATCCTTGCTGAGATTCATTCTTATGCTTTGACTGCTCATAGCAATGCTTCAATCTCCCAATAAATTCCTCAAGTAATTGAGGCTCATCATACTCAATCTGATTTCTAAATGCTAATGGAAATCCACTAACAAATCGTTGAAATTTATCCTTCTCATCTCTAAGATACAGTACGTACCTCAATAGCTTGAGGAACTTAGTTGTGTACTCTTCATCTGTCATTGATCCCATATATAGCTCATAGAACTAAGGAACTTAGTTTTGTACTCTTCATCTGTCATTGATCCCATATATAGCTCATATAACTCTTTGGCCTTACTGTCGTAGTACCTTTCTAACAAGTATGTCTTCTTGAAAAGCCTCTAGAACTCATGCCAAGTCAAGTCATATGTCTTGATGTCTCTAACCCGCTTCACATCTTGCCACTAGATATCTACTTTACCTCTCAAGATAAAGATAACTATTATGGCCTTCATATTATCTATGTACTCATGCAATTCAAATAACTTCTTCATCCCAAGTATCCAAGCCTTTGAATCTTTCATCTTCTTCACATCTCCATCAAAATTATGTGGTTTTTCTTCCTTAAACTCATCTGGCAAGTATCCCCTATCACTTCTCCTATAAAGATGATAACGATGATGATCATGATGCCTATTAGAACTAGAACTAGAATAATACATGTATCCATCACCTATCCTAACCAGAGTATCCAACAACCTACCATCTCTAACAATGTCATCTTTATCTGAAATGTGACCACCATGATACCTATTGTGATATGCCCCATTAGTTTTGTCCTATTGTCCATGGTTGATCTAAAGTGGCCCTTTTTGTTGCAATTTTGACAAACTTTGAAGAAGTATTTCATTAACCTTTGTTTGTTTCTCTTGTGCATGTATGATTTTGTCATTTTTTGCCTTACATGTAACAGCCCTCGTGAAAATTCCGTGTAATAAATTTAAAAACAATAACCATGGATGACTTGGACACATATTCCAAGCTGAATGGTGGACAGGACATCCTAGTGGGTGTTCATTTGGTTTTTTATGGCTAAGGAAATTGGCAAAGGCAATGGCTAAGACATTAAAGAGGCAAAAAGGTATTTTGGCACATTTATTTATGAAAATAATGGAAATTAGGAGAAAAGGAAGGTTAAAAGTCACATGTTGCATGTGAGGAGGAAAATGAAGGAAAATAATGGAAAATGAAGAAAATAGAGGCCTCATTAATAAAAATTCTTCTGAGGATCAATGGGCAGGAGTCAGTCAATTCAGTCTTGGAGCTCTCTCTTTATTCTCTCTCTCTCTCTCATACTCTTGGTTACTTAGAGTTTTCTTGGAGCACTCTTGGAGGGTGTGGCATACTTGGATTCTTGGAGCAAGAAGGCAAAGGAAGAGAAGGAAAGCGCAAGAAGGCATCGGCATCAGTAGCTACATCAGATTTTCTTGCAGGTATCAAGTTGCATGTATGATTTATTCACTAGTTTTGACATGCATGGCACATGAATGTGGTTTCTTGGTTGTGATCTATCATTGGCATGGAGGATTGCCTGGATTGATAGTGGATTGCCTAGCCTTGCCATTTCCTAGATAGCCATGGTGATTGTGTATTTACTTTCATTGCTTTGTTTCGGTTGGTTCTCATTTTTCCATATCTTGGGTTGAGTCACTGGTCTTGGAAGCCCTGGTTGAACAAATGTTGTGGAAGCCCTGTAACAACTTGGGTTGAGTTACTAGTCCTGGAAACCCTGGTTGGACAAACGCTCTGGAAGCCCTTGGCGGGTTGAGTTACTAGTCCTGGAAGCCTTGGTTGGACAAACGCTCTGGAATCCCTGTATAAGTTGTGGGTTGAGTTACTAGTTCTAGAAGTCTTGGTTGGACAAATGCTCTAGAAGCCATGGAAGGCTTGGATGGAGACCAATCTGATGATGGTTTTTTGTGATGTCCGACCATGAGGTGGAATCATTGTTTGATGGGTTGAGGTGGGTGGCCTCTGGAATCCCTGGATGAATTTTGATTGATGTGTTCTATGAGATCCCACATTCATGCTTAGAATATGGTACGGGGGTGATTGGCTGAAGAGAAACTTGGCTCAGCCAATCTATGGTCGGGTGGAACATGGTAGTCGCATCTCTGGTTGGTTCATTGCATTTATTAATGAAAAAATTCATTCCCTTGATTTTGATGTGCAAATGTACTGATGTATATATGGATTTTGATGGATGATATATGTTTATTGTATTTATGTTCCTATTATGTTTTTTTATATGCACATTTACCCCATAGGTTGTTACAGAGTGGTATCAGAGCATGGTTCAAACGCTTGGACTGGATGGGCTCTATCATATGTAAAATGAAGAACAAAGGTTAATTTTCAGACCTTTCTTTCATATCTGTTATAACTTTTCTTTTGTGGAATATTAGAAGTTGAAAATTTGTCCATACTGAAGGTAAATACCACTAATAATGTGATAAAAATTTCAGATATTGGTTCACAATACTTTAGGAATTATGATCTAAGGAAGATGCCCTTCCTGAATGCACCTTTAAACAAGTCACGTTGGCATTTCTGCAATAACTTTTCTTTTGTAGGCTTTCAAAATCTGAAACATTGTCCACATAGAGGGTAAATACCAATGATTATGTGGTAGAAATTTCAGATATTGGGTCAAAATATTTTAGGATATATGAGCAGAGGGAGTCGAGCCTTCTGAATACTCCTAAAATTAGATCTCAAACAGGTCACGCTAACATTTTTGTTATAACTTTCATTCTGGGCACTCTCAGGAGCTGAGATTTTTTCCACAATAAGAGGAAATCCAAATTATATTGTGATAAAAATTTCAAACATTTATTCGCTATATTTTAGGATATATGACCAGTGTAAATCGAGCCTTATGGATACTCCTAGAATTATGCACCAAATAGGATTGTGTTGGTAATTTTGTTATAACTTTTCATCTATGAAATATCATAAGCTAAAACTTGAACCATAGTGAGGAATAATTCCACTGATCATATGGTTCAGTTTCCATAACTTATACTACTACATTTTAGGATATATGCATTGAATCATTCACTATATTAGTTTGCATGCAAAGTGTTTGAGGAAATGCTTAAATGGTTCAATGATTAATTGCATACAAACTGTTTGATAAAATGCCCCAATGAGTATGTTGTTTGTGGTTGGGGATAGTATTGATGTGTAATATTATATTGTATTTTATATACGCTTACTTGTATGCAAATAGTTTTCTATATTAGTTTTCATGTAAAGTGTTTGAAGAAATGCTTACATGCAAATGTAATAGTATAGTAGTTGTTTGAAGAAAATGTAAAAGTATGTTAATTGTTTGAAGAAAATATTATTTTTTTGATGGGATAGTAGTGTAGTATGATAATATGGATGTAGCTGATCTATGCCCATTTGCATGCAAGGAATTTGAAAGGTTGCATGTAAGGAAATGGAAAAGTGGCATGTTTTTAGTTATGATGTTACAAGTGGAATAAGTGCAATATTTTTTACTTAGTCTCATACAAATGTATGAGAAATAAAAATCAATTTATTTTAAAGTATGGTTAAATTTAATAGAGATCTAGAGATCCAATTTCCATAATTGGACATTGGAGATTGGACCATTATAGTAGCTTCCTCCTTCTACCTTAGTGTGGACCATGGATAGTAAGGGGGTATGCTTATAAGTTGTTAGTATTGGTGAATATTGATTTAAAATTAATAGACATGGTGTATTGATTTTTGGAACATGTGACTGACTGTGCATGAATCATATGTCACTTACATGTTGATTTCATGATATTTATTTACATCCTTGTATGTTACGTTACATTTTTGAATATTTTGATTACATGCATGAGTCTTGTAGGTTGATTACAAGAACTGATTGGTTATGTTCAACTACATACAGTTATGCGTATTGGTAGTTGGTTTGGCATTGCTTATGCATACTATTGGTTGCATGTGGCAATGTGTATAATGTAGTAATGGTTGTTGTCATGCATGAGGTCATGATTTGTGTAGTCGATATGGTCATGCATTGATGACTGGACTCTAGCTAGAATCGTGTGTATATGGTTTGGTACTCATTTTTTATGTGTGTATATGATGTTGCTATGCATGTATGGTGTTGTTTATGATTATGCATGTATAGTAGGTCAAATATGCCTTGTGAAGTCATTGTATGCAATTTATGTCATCATCATGCTATTGGTTGTTATGATCCTAATGTGTTGGCTAAGATAGAGTAGGAGATGCAGATCATCATAATGAGGTTGCAGCATTGGACTTTCGGATAAGAGCATGTCATCATACAGGTATTGTATGTTTGGCATGTAGGTATGTAAGTTAAGGATTTTTATATGCATTAGGGTTATATACATTAGGTTTATGAATATGTTTTTGATGTTATGGTTACATTCATGATATATGTTAGATGATTAGTGTGGTTATATGCACATGTGTCAGATAGTCAAGAATGAGAGTAACCTGTAGTTGTATGCATTGCTATTGTTGTTTTATATTAAATAACCTGATTATTATGCTATATGTTGTTGATGAGTATGTAATAGGTTAACTTGTTGATTGTTATATGACAGTTATCTTGATGATTCGGTTTTCTATTGTTGATGAGCATGATATATAGCTTATTGTTGTTATATGTTATTAACTTGATGATTAGGGTAATTTCATTGAGATATTGATGTTATAATTTGAATTGGTCATATGCGTGATGGTTATGTTCATTGCCTTGAAGAACTTGATGTTATATGTATGTGTTAACCTGGTTTGACCTATGCAGATGGTTATGGATGTGATATTCAGGTATAAACCAACATATTTGTGAGATGGTGTCATACTAATCTAGATTGACTTTGCATATGTGTATGAGTTTATGATGTGAACATTTTAGTTAGTTCCTATTATGGATATCATGATTTATGGTGGGAGTTGATATACTGTGAAGTTGTACCGTGCTAACCTAGATTTATTTTGAAGACAAGATAGACTCCCCCGAAATACACTAAGGTTTGAGTTTTCTTATGTAGTATATTGGGAGCTTCGTTGTTGATTATGTCATTTATTTGGTGTTTGAGTGTTTAGTGCCTATTATGTCGCCTAGTTGAATTATATGACATGGTATATTTATATAGTTTGTTGAATGATTGATTTATTGCATGATATGAGTATGATTCTATAGAGTGGCATGAAAGATTGATATTGTATTAAGATAATTATGCTAACACTTATGTGTTGAGATAGTTGATATGAACTTGAATGTAGTTGATAGTTGTAGCATTATGTCTAATGACTATGGATTATGACATGATTATTTGTAAAAGTTGATTTCAAATTGATAAATATGATTGTCTTGATATTTGGAACATGTGGTTGACATGTGTGAGCATGATAGGAGTTGCATGGCAAGAGATATTTTCATGAATCGTGAAGAAGGCTCAGGTTGAGCTTTCCCTTGGATGCACTGGGAACCATGGGAATTGGGTCATGGTGTTTGTTTTTAGTCTTGTGCTTTTGGTATTTTATGAATTGTTGAGCTTGATTTGTGGCTTTCTTTATGTCTAGTGTATGGCCATACCACTTTGTTTATGGATTCATGTTGTTATTGGTTTTTATGGTCTTATTCTTGTTTGTTTCTTGTCTTGCCTTTTATGTTTTGAGTCTTGGGAATTGGTTGGGAAAGAGGAAAGTTGACGGAAATCAAGAGAGATTTTTGGTACCCAATGATCTGAAATCACCCGTGAATGATCTCAGAGAATTAAAGAAGGTATTACAGACTTATGTGCTGGGGTGTGCCTATGTTATTTTATGCAAAGGATCGATAAGATTGAGAAATACACAGACACTGAAACAGCAAGAGAACACAGTAAGCAAACACATAAACACAACAAATTTAATAAGGATTTCACCTAATCCTCCTGGGCTACATCTCCTGGTCTAGCCTTCAGTGGTGCCCTTTCTATTGTGTCTTAAAGTAGAGTTTTTACAATAAGGAGCTCAATTTGAGTCTCACTTAACATATGATGATCAGTAGGATTGTACTTGGATTCCCCAATTCTCTAGAGTACACAAACTCCCGTTATTGAATCTCAACCTCAACTGATCTCAATGGTATGAGTCCAATTTGGTACTCAATACCTGACAGGTATACACAAAAGAGTTGCTTGGACCTCTGAAGCCTTCTCTAGAGTTCACAGACTCTCGGACTCTCTCTGTCTCTATCTGCTCGATGTTGCCCTTACTCTACAGGTCAACTCGACTTCTCTGTTCTCTACAATTCGCTTCTTTCTTGCCTCCCGGCTTATGCTTCTCTTCTCTGGTTCCTTTTCTCTTCATCTCTTTGTGGCTTAAAGCCAATCTTCTCCCTGACTGTTCGTTTCTGCTTCTCAGCTCTCTGGATCTCTTACCTTTATCCACTGGAATTCCCCTGCTCTGCATCATCATCACTGTAACACTTCACAGAGAGGTGGCCACCTATTTCCTCACGAACTAAGTGTCAACTCTCTTTGAACGGTCATTATTTCCATTGCTCCAAGAGTGCCCGCGAAACTGATTTCTCTACCAACTCATCGGTCATCTCGGACCTCAAACCTTATCTGCCTCAATCTATTTCCCTATTGAATCCGGTCATCCATCGGATTGACTCTCTGTCATTGATCTGGGGCCTCCAGATCCTACGGTCTCTGTTCATATTGCGCAGGTAAGTAGCATGACCTTTACCCGCACGATGAGAGCGGTTTTCTCTCTCATCTGTTGGATGTGTGTCACCCGTTGTTTGGAATCAGGCGAGACTCGGTCGAATCCACTTACCGCTTGAAGCCCTTCCGATATCCTATTGGTTTTAGCGCAGGACCCACCTTCTGACAGAATCAGCAATTTCTGTACAGTCTTATGCTTTTCCTCGTGACCAAGCGCTTGGGGGCTTTCCTTCACTGAGGGGGACACCCTGCTAATCGCGTATCAGAAACTACCTATGTTTTTGGATTTGACTTCCCGTTTGTCAATTTGTGCCACTACGCGATCACCATGGGCCAACGGTCTACGCACTTTGACCAAGGGTCCTCGTTGTTCCGTGCTGACCACAAATTGCCATTGTTCATAGGTAATTTCTGATAGCTTCGACATCCATAATACTTTGAAACTTCAGTATGAGTTTTACAGAGTTTAGGGAACTTTAAGAGTGTTTAAGGATCCAATTCAGATCACGACCTTCCCACTGAAAAAGATTTTGGACCACCAAAAGTTGGTTTTCAAGCATTGACTAAGTGAGGGTATAGTTGTCTCACTTGTCCAATCTCCATCCATTTTGCACTGCTTGGCTTTGAACCCTTGAGTCTAATCCTGAGGTACTCAACATCTCCCCTGCGCGTCGTCCTCACCTTTCTGTCCAGAATTGTGTCTTCCTGCAATTCATTGAGATATTCAGGTAACAGATCATCAATAGAAGGCAATTGACTCTACTCTTTGGGATCTTCAATTAATGAAGGTTCAAATAGTCTCAAGTTGTCTACGTTAATGACTAAGTAGATGTGCATGTAAGCTCGTAAATCAAGGCGAAAATCATTCTCACCAATTTTATCAAGTATCTTGAAAGGTCCATACCTTATTGGTTTTAGATTTTTACCTTCACCTTGCATTATGTCTTTGCTGACATACAGCCAGAATTGATCACCAACTTGGAAACTATGCTCCATCCAATGCTTGTCATTCCTTGCCTTGTATTTGGCTTGGCTCTTTTCCAGTTGTTCCTGTACTACCTGGTGAATCTCTTGGATTTGTTCAATGAACTTGGGTGCCTTGTCCACATCACTGTGTCCATCAACTACTATGTCTTTAGCAAAGACAAAATCCAAGGGAGACCTTGGTGTGAAACTAAAACAGGTCTCAAAAGGAGATCTCGATGTAGAAGAATGTTTTTCTCAGTTGTAAGCATGCTGCACATAACACAAATGTTCATCCCAAAGTTTGGGATGCTTGCTGCAATAGCCTCTAAGCAACTGGATCATTGTCTTGTTGACCACTTCTGTCTAGTCATCTGTCTATGGATGAAAGGTTGTGCTTTTCTTCAGTTTGGTGTCCATCAGTTCCCACATACTCAACCAAAACTTCCCAACAAATCGGGTGCCTCGATCAGATACAATGGAAGTGGGTAATACAAAATGAACCCATACATGCTGAAAGAACAACTTTGCAATTTGTTCAATTGCAATCTGTTTATTACAAGGTATCAAAATACACATTATGTTGAACCTATCCACAACAACATATAAATAGTCATGACCTTTCCTAGATTTAGCCAGTCCTCCAACAAAGTCCATGGAAACACTTTCCCAAGGATGAGAAGGAACTGGCAATGGAGTGTACAAGCCTAGTTTTCTATTGTTGGGCTTGCTTTTAGCACACATGGTACACCCTCTTACATATCTAGAAACATTCTCATTCATTTTTGGCCAATAAAAAAATCTTTACAGTTGTGCAACCGTTTTACTTACCCCAAAGTGACCTGATATTAGAGAAGTGTGTGCTTCTTGAATTATCTTTACTCTTCCAGTTTGTGGAATGCATAGCTTCCCACAATGGTACAAGAGTTGGTCCTTAATGTGATAATCCAATTCTTCTACTCGTTTGCCTTGACTTAAAGTTGCATATACACCTTTAAAATATATATCTTGAGCATATTGTTCAATGTAGCTCTCATGCAATACTGAGTTATGCTTAAGTATAGTAGATGCATTTATAATTGGTCTAGATAACATATCTGCAACTTTATTGTGTATGCCCTTTTTATATCTGATGACTAAATGAAACTATTATAGAAAACTCATCCATCTATAGTATCTTGATTGCTACAACTTAGTTTGGGAGTGTAGATATTGGAGTGGTTGATGATCAGTATGTATAACTGTCTCTTTGCCCATTAAGTAATGTTTCCACTTTTTCACACTCTGTACTAATGCATACAATTCTTTATCATATGTGGGATAGTTAACTACTACAGAATTTAATGTCTCAGAATGATAACATATCGGTTTACCGTGTTGTATCAACACTGCTCCCATGGCATAGTCACTGGCATCCATTTGGATCTCAAATGGTCTTTGAAGATCGGGCAGTGCTAGTACCAGTGTTGTACTAGTCTTTTCTTTCAAGGTGTCTGTTATCACTTAAGAAATGATTTCTAAATTCGGAGCATCAGTTCTATTCCAAAGGATTGGTGTTAGTCTTGGTCTAGTCTTTCCATGGTTGCTTTAGTGTCTTAGATCTACAAAAGAATCTTGTTGGTATGGTCAAATAGGGTCAACACTCCATTCTTGCCCATCACTGGTCCCACATCACACATTATTTCCATGTGTCAAGCTTGTGTCAAGGTTTACATTTTACATTTGTTCCTAAGTCATAATGCTAGATGGTGGTTAAGTCGCTTTTATGGTTTTTAGAGTCTAAGTTATAGGGTTAGAGTCTCATTTCCATCATCAAATAAAGCTCAACAACCTTGTTTTACACTTTATGGATCTCATATCATGTTTTGAAAGTCATGTGTTTAGCCATTTTGGAAAATTATTGAAACTTGCTACAAATCCACATTTTCGTAGCGCAGACAGTGTAAAAAACCAGTTTTGCACTACGAAATCATTGAACTAGGAGTTTTCGTAGCGCACTACAAAACCCCTGTAAAAGCTTGTTTCAGCATAAAAAACTATGTTTTCCGCGTTTACTAGTCAACTTCCAGAATGGGTCCTGAACCACTGAGAACTCAATTTTGAAAACTGAAAGAGGCTTTTCTTCCTAACATACAAAACTACAAAAACCTCTTTCATTTTCTTCAAATTCATTCTGCGGTGGGAGGAATTTATGGTTAAACGTGCACTACAAAACTGCTGAAAGTCAAGCTTTGGCTTCTGGTTTTAGTAGTCTTTTTCAAGATCAGTTTTTGGTCACAGGAAAAGGTATTTTGGAATTCTAAAGGAGGTTTCTCTTAATTAAATCTCCA
>APFE030860088.1:0-15464 GCA_000404065.3 Pinus taeda | reverse complement strand
TTTTTCTATCAGAGTAACCAACACCATAGGGCAGATGACGAGGCAAAATAGCTCTCTCATTTACTCACAAGTATGTTTGAGTAATTTGGCTCTTAGTTTTTCCAGGATTTATTTCAAGAGTTGAAGGTTCTTAGAGTTGGAGCACAGTTGAAGGTCATTAGACATTTAATAAGAATGAACAACTAAATTTTACCTCCCACCTTGGGACCTAATCAGTGTCATTGAAGAGATTATAGTGGGAGGGAAAATCCCTAGGCACTCAATGCTATTTTCATAGCATTAATTTTGGTTGATCAATAATAGTCAAAAAGTATTTCTAAATAACAGTTTGGATAATGCTAGATTTATGGTGTAACAAATCTATCACCTTAGGAGACTAACTGATCTTGGTAAAACATTTTTTTTAAGCAATCTTACTCTATTGGTTGGCCAGGGCTAGTTCACCCAAGAAAATTCTCAATAAAATTAGAATTTTAGGTTTCTATTTCTTTGGAAAAGAAAAATACATAAAAGGATGAACATTCATAAAGAAATTGGAAGGATGGGGACTCAAAAACTTTTTCTTTTTTGCAAAGGCACTAAATGTCATGGAGGGTCTAATATTTGGAAGAGTGGTGTCAATGTTGGACATAATTAAAAAAGTCAAAAAATGGGTCTGATGAAAGACTAAGTCATGACAAGGAGGGTCAAATACTTGGAAGGTGTTGGTGTCAATGTTCCACATAATTAAAAAAAGTCTGGTTTGGTAGGTACGGGATGGAAGAAAAAATAAACTTAACTGATGCCCTACTAGTAGGAGGTGACGGCCTCAAAAGAAATTCTTTGAATATGGTAGTGGTGTTAAAGTAGAGAGGCATTTATTTACTTTATAAACTAGTTGTACTAATTTTTTTAGTGCAATTATGGTTAGCACAATATTTATGAAATTATGATAATTACCTTTGATGCATATCTTCTTTTAACTAATTACAATATATCATTCAAGAATATACTTTAGTAATTCAACCATAAAAAACAATGGAACAATAGACATTAGAACACACCAAAGAAGATAAGATTTACTAAGGGAAAACCCACAAAGGGTAAAAACCTAGATCTATGGTTAAACCTGAGCTTCTCTTCAAAGTCAAGTCACCCAATTTGACTGTGAAATTTTCTCGCCCATTTGGCCTAGGATTTCATCCCTCCTATAATAGTTAGTTGCCCCACAAATTTAGTCCCTACAAGAGCTTCCCTAGTAACCCATACATTTTGGTCTCCTATAAGATTTGGTTCAGAAAAATGTGAACCATAGAGAGAGAGACTAGTCCACATGTTTGAGTTGTAAGAGAGAGAGAAAAGAAATGTTTTAGCTTCGTTCATTGTCCTACTTTTTCCATGTCCTTCATTTGCTCACCGAGTAACGACCTTGTGTGAGAGAATCTAAATGCCTAATTTGAGAAGGATACTTTTATATAGTAGTTAGTATTGAGTGAATGAATGTGTCCCTTAGTGAAGGCCGACTTCACTTGGAGGGAAATCAACTTGTCACTTTTGGAGACAATTTACATTTCAAAAAATCAAATTTTCATATTTAAAATTTACAATGATACATTGACTCAAAATAATTTTTTCTTTGACTCAAACATTTATAAATATTCTTTAGAATGAAAAATACAATTACATCAACTGCCCAAACGTAAATTATGAAGGCCAACCATAGTTACAAAGTCAACACTCTCTCTTAACTAGGGAGGTATTCATAATCATTGTTATAGGTGCCCTTAGATTAAAAAAATTTCTTTAAAGAAAACGTTATTTGTCATTACAAACATCACCATTTATTATCAACGTCTGCTAGTGGCCATATCGGGGTGGTACAAAACCTATGGAAATGTCATGAGCATATCACAACTTACTCCTCTAGAGTGATCGGTCCTCGAACCCCATGACCTCATCTTAGGCCAAAATGTTGAGACCCTCAACTAGAAAACACTCACTCACCCTTTCTCATGAGCACTCTCAGCCATGACCTCACTTAACCCCTTTGTGGTTGGTGATTGGGTCTAGATGATAAAAGGTCCTCTCTCCACACTATTTAGTGCGTGATTAGGTTCTAGGACCTCACTCCACCCTTCTCCGTGTGCGATGAGGGTCCATTACCTCACTCCACCATTTATGGTGTGTGATTAGGGTCCTCCTACAAGAGACACTCACTCAACACTTCCTGTTGCGCCCTCTAGGTCTCTTGGACCCATTCTCCCTTCTGGGATAATATACATGTGCTCCAGAAATATCAACACTCCCTTTCAACAAGATGGGTGCTCTAGAAATATCAACATTCCCTTTCAACAAGAAGGGTAATCTCAGCAAGCCCCAACTTGTGTTTGATGTACACAAACTTGTCTCTCAGTAATGGCTTCATCAGAACATGAATTATTTTCTCATCAATGGAGATGTACTCGATCCTTATTACTCTCCTCTGCACCATGTCATGGATGTAATGGTACTTGATCTCAATATGTTTCAACCTATCATGGAGCAAAACATTCTTTGAAAGCTTCACACAAATTTGATTGTCATAATGTATCATAGTTGGTTCCAACTCTTAGCCAAACAATCACGCAAACAACTTGTGAAGCCATACTGCTTTAGTAAAAGTCTCATCCAATTCATCATACTCTACTTCAACAATATTGAGTATAATAAATGTTTGTTTTGTGCTCATCCATGATATCATAGTGGATCCCAAATTGAAGCATACTCAAGAGGTACTCTTCGTGTGTTTAGAACTTCCTACCCAATCAACATATGTAAATCCCTGAAGTTGTACATCCTTGTTTGCAAAAAGTCTTAATTCATAATTCATATACCATGCAAATATCTCAAAATGTGCTTTGTTTTGATCCAATGCTCACGTCTTGGTTCAACCTAGAACTCTCTCAATATGTTCACAACAAAGTATATGCCCAACCTAGTGCTAACCAAATACGTCAATGAACCAATCAATTGATGGTACATAGATGGATCTACCAATCTCGGGTGAAATCCTTTTAACTTCTTGAGGTTAGCCACCATGGGAGTCACCATGGATTTGAAATCCATCTACCAAATCTCTGAAAGATCTCTAGCACATACTTTCCTTGACCAAGGAATACTTTTCCAGGTTTATGAATCATCCCAAGTAATAGTACATCAACCCAAGATCCTTCATATCGAACTCAAAAACAAATTGTTTCTTGCACTGAATGATAAGAGGCTTAGCATTGTAAAAAAAAAACTCATCAAAACATCACACGTGCATTCATCACAACCTTAAAGTAAGGCTTGGATTGAATTCACTCTTAGTAAATCCCAATCTTGTCAAATCAATGTCAATATGAGCATACCAAGATCTTGGAGCTTTCTTGAGTCCATACAAGGCATTCTTCAACTTGAACACATGAGATGCCTTTCCAAATACCTCAAAGCCTTGAGTTTTCTCTATGTACACCTCTTCCTAAATAACACCATTGAGGAAAGCAATATTCACTTCCATTTGGTGAAAATTCCATCCAACAAAGCAACAAGAGAAATGATGGATCTAATATGCGTGTACCTGAAAATTGGAGCAAAGGTCTCATCATAGTATTCTCCCTCTTTCTAGGATAACCCTCGAGCCACAAACCATGCCTTATATTTTTCAATACTACCAATTGCAACATGCTTGATCTTGTATGTCCTTTTGAAAGTCTCTAGGGACTCATCCTCCTTTGAGGCATCATTATTTGCTTCATCCAAGGAGTCTCTTGAAACTTCCTTAGACTTCCAATATGCCACTTTCTCATCAAAGGTGACATCTCAGCTAGCCTCAATTTGTCACTACTCTAGAATTTATACTTTTTAAGCCTTTGATTATTCAATGTATCCAACAAATATGCCTTTCTTTTGTGAAGGCTCATGCTTGTTCTTCTTATCCTTAGGAACATAAATATATACAAAGCACCCAAAGATCCTCATGTGACCAACCTCTAGTTTCCTTTTAGAGAAAGCTTCTTGAGGAGTCATATCTTCCCAAAATTTATGAGGAGTTCTATTTTGAATGTACATAGTTTCCTATGATGTTTCCCCCATTTGAACAACAGGAAATTCAAAATCATGTATTATGGCCTTAACAAATTCTTTAATGGACCTGTTCTTTCATTCTACTACATCATTATGTTGTGGATTATAGGGGAAAATCAACTGCCTCTTAATCCGAGTTTCCTTGGCAGAAAGAAACAAGCTCCTTTAAGGTGTATTATTCTTCATTATCATATCTTATTATCCTTATCTTTGTGTCTATCAATTTTTCTACTTTGCCTTTGAATTATTGGAACTTGTCAAATACCTCATCCTTAGTAGTTAAGAGATATATCCATGTCTCACATGAGAATTCATCAATAAATGTCACATAGAATATCAACCGGTAGTTCGTAACAAACTTGGAAGTGATGGTGTTGTATGCACAAGTACTAGCTCTTACTGTAGGCTATCACTTGGTCAGCTGGCACAAGATCACTAGGAGCTTAAGCCAACTTCTATGAATTCTCAGAAGAATATTTTAACTGTGATGAGAGAAAGCTAACTCTACAAGGACTATTCTACTTGCAGAAAGGGAAGGAAAACTATAATGTAATGCAAACGCTCGCAAACCCAAGCAAACCCTAATTTACCTACTAACCCTACTTTTGTAGGAAAAGAGATGAAAACTAATGAAATGAGTGCCATTGACTACTGAAAAGATAAATTGCATTTATTCAAGCTACTTTTGAAAAGAAATGAGAAGAAAACATTTTTTGTGCTTTTGAGTGTTTTTATGTGGAGTTATTATGCTTGTGATTTATCTAGTTGTGATTGTGCAAAGGTTTGGTGGTGAAAAAAGATTGAGTTGGCCTTTGTACAGGTGGAGGAAGGTGTGGAGAGATCCTAAGAAGCCCCTAGTACCCTTCTGAGAACTTCCATTGCAATCAGATTTTGAAAAACCACTTATAGGGAATTCTACACGAGGTTGTAGGGGATCCACAAGAGGATATACAAGAGGAGGCCGAGAGCTATTTTTGGAGTTTTGAAGGTGAAAAAATGATGGAAAAGGGTAACTAGAGGCTAGATGAAGGTGTTGAAGTGTCTGTAGCTTGTCAAAGAAGATCAGAAAAGAACATGATGGTTGGAGTTGTTCGAATGGCAAGAGGGAAACTTATGGAGAAAAAAGCAGAAATTAGGGCACCTTGACAAAACGTTTCGAATGACTTAGGAAATTTGTGAGAATTGAATTGGTATTGGATATTTTATGGATGTATGGTAAGATGAGGTGTCCAGAGAGAGATCTACACATCTACTTACAAAAACTAATCAAAGAAAGGACTAACTATACTATGAAAACAAAAATTTCTCTAGCTTGACCTAAGTTCTGACTTATAAACAGAAAATGTTGAACAATAATGTTTGAATAGAAAATCATGTAGAGAGATCTACGTTAAAAGAACAGGAAATGATCTAGACAATTGAATCTAAACTAATTAGCAATGTTTCCAAATCAAGTCATCACATTAGAAGTGGTTTGGAAGAGAAAAATTGTGCTTTTGGTGGTAGCAGTAGTGCCTTGACCTCAAATCATAGTCCTAGAAAGGGAGAAAGGAGATACGGACCTAATGTTGGCCTTTTTGAATCTTATTATATCATTGCATTAACCTACTTTAAGCAAGTGAAACAAAAACAACTATGAAAACCATCAAAAGCAATCCAATCTAAATAAAGTAAAATGAATCTATGTAACAGAAATTAACTGATGAACTGAAGAAAAAACATATAAGTACACAGCAAGAGGTGTTGGGAAACTTGGGTTTCACCCTAACCCAAGAGCGTCAGCCCTCTAAAAGAGATCAGTAATCTCTCAAAAATTGTTTCATCTTCATTATAAAAAATAATAGTCACATTACATGAATTGTTCTGAAAAAGGAACTCGAAAATAAGATGAACAAGTGCTACACAAAAGTGCAAAAACTCTACTAATGACTGGCTAACCTACTGAGGCTCTAAGACCCCTTATTTATACAAATGGAGTCCTCTAAGAGTCCTCCTAAAATCAAGGAGCTCAACTTCCTAGAACTAGTGATAAACAACAGTCCTTCTTGACTTGCTCAACTGCCCCTTTTGATGCATCAATGTGGATTTGAGGAAAGGGGTCATAAATGCAGGAGACACCCCGCTATATATCCTCTTCCCTATTTTTCTCGAGTATTTGCTGTCATTTTCTCATAAAGCCCTTGACTTTGTCCAAATTGACCAAAAAATCTGCATAAGGCACAGATTAGACTACATGGCCAAATGACTAACCCAAGTCACTCTATTAGCAAAAATATATTAAAAAACATGCAATAAACTAATGAGAATAGTGGATTAAGTTGAATTAAGAGGCAAAATGAGCCCATATAATTACCTATTTCTAGGGCCCATCATCACCCCGTACTGAATGGGTTACTCATCCTCTGAGCAACTAGTCTAACTCTTCATCCTTGATGGCTCTGACAGATTCTCTAACATCCCATGCCTCTGATGTGATATCTTCCCCTTTATCATGGAAACTTGCCTTTCTATCCACCTCTTCCCACTATTTCTATTCTTCCTCCTCTTTTACTCCTTCCAACAATCCTAGCAGCAGTGGAGGAGTGAATTTGAGGCCAATCCAATTGGCCTTCAAGCTTTGCATAGAGTGCTTATACAGTGGCACTCTCCTCATGGATTCCCTCATCCTATTTGGGGATTGATGCTCCCTGATCCTTAGGCTGTGTGGCAATGTGTTCCACCTTCTCATGTAGGTATGAATGCAGTCATCTCCAAATAATCTCTCCATGTCCAGAAAATGTGTAATAGCCTGGGCTTTCTTATCAATATAGTCTGGGACAACTTGACGATTAGGTGCAAGGTGTTAGTGGGCATAGATGAGAACCATGGGTTCTGTTGATTCTGCTCTAATCATCAGGGTTTCATTCATCTCTTTTTCCATCATTTTTCTAGATCTTTGCTGCCATTTTCTCTTCATGGCTCATCCAAGATGCCATGACCATTAGCTGCAAGTCTCCCAATGTAGCATTGGGATCTCATAGGTTCATATCAGTAACGACCAAGTTGTGCAAGTAAAACTCTACTAGCTTCGCTTTGTCCTCAGCTGAACTATGATCACACACATGAATGAATTGGCCATAATCTTGAAAAGGTATTGTGCCCCTTTGAGCCATTGTCTTGATCTAAAGTGGGAGCCACTGGTCCTTGAGGTACACTGCATATGATTTGGGTGGCTTCCTCCACCATAATGCCTCCATAGCCTAGCTGGCCATGCAAGCTAATTGGGCTTCCTTTTCCTGTAGCTGCCTTCTCAAGATCAACACCTCGTTTTTTGAGTGGGATTCCCTTTCCTATTGTTGCCTTATTAATGTCTCATTGTCTGCCTGGGTTTCCTCTTCCTATTGATGTATTTTTAAGATTGACAGCTCATTTCCTCCTTGAGGTTCCCTTTCTTGCAACTGCTTCTTTAACATTTCATTTTCTACCTCTAATTGAGTTCTTCTGACGCTTTCTGTATGCCTCACCATGCTCAATTGTTTGCCCATTTCCCTCAATTTGTTTTCCATGTGCCCAATGTCTTCCACCATTTTTGATTTTGCAATCTGCATCCATGTATGGGTCCTTACACTTTCCTTTTCCAGCTCAAAGAAAAGAGCGACTACAAACTTTTGTGGGATGATATTTCCCCCTTCTAGGAGGTTGTGGTAAGAGCCTAAGTCAGGCTGAGGTCAAGGCTCTGGTATCTCTTTTCCCTTGTCTTCCTCTTTGGTCTGTTCCTCTGCCTTCTTTTCAAGTTTTTTAGTTTCTTGGAGCTTTGCCAATGTCTCCTGTAGAGAGGTCTGCACCTCCTATAGGGCCGTTTTAGAGTCCATTAGTTTGATCCTTTCTTTCCAAGTAGAGGTCTTAGGACTTCCTCTTTCGTAAGTGATGGGAGTCTTAGAGGGAGATTCCTCCTTTGTTGTAGTAGGGACATCCTCAATGATGATGGGCTCCTTTGAAGGTGGCTGAGGCTTCCCCATATTTATTCTAGTGCTCTTTCGAGCCTTGAAGTACATAGATGGTTGTCTCTTCCTTTTTGCTTTGTGCTTGGCTGGAGTACTAAGTGCAGTAAGAACAATTGTTGCCTGTCTTGCTAGTGTCTCAAGGGACGCTTCTTCTTGTTGTGCTTCTCCTTCTTCTTCTATTGCTTTTCCTGTTTTTGCTAGTTTTGTTTCTGCTATCTCTCATTCTGTTTTCTCCTCTACTTGCGTAGTTTTTGCCTTTCCTGTGGCAACCTTTTTCTGCACTGTCTTAGGCTTCTTCCTTTTAGTTCTTGGTCTCTTCTTTTTCTCAGCTATGGTTTTACCCTTTTCTACTTTTGATGTTGTCTTCTTCTTTGCTTTAGGCTCATATTTCGTGGTGTCATGTTTCTCCTCTACTATCTGGTTTCCTTCTTCTTCTATGTGGGGTTCCTCTTCTTCTAATTGAGTGTTCTTTTCTTCTTCATGGATTTCCTTCTCAGCTTCCCCTTTTTGCTCCTCCTCTTCACCTCCAGATGGAATAAGGTCATCAGTGAGAGTTTTTATATTATCCTCTTTAGTCATGTTCGTGAAAATTTCCCACGCGATGGGGATTGTGTAAGTCTGGAGGGCATCCTCCACCAGTGATTTAATTAGCCCATGGTGAGCCAATTGGTCTGGAACCCCTTCCTTCAATTTGGTTCCAGATTCTATCAAGGATTGGAGGAAAAAATATGGACTACTGAGTTTTTTGGATGCAGGAAGGTCCATGCCATATCTTAGTTCATGTAATAGTCTGAAATGATACTCGTAAACTATTTTGTATCTTCCTTCACAGGAGATGTCTTTCATGATCTAGTAACTGACCTCACCCCATGGATAAGATATACTTGTTCTCCTGATGCCATTCTTATCCTCCAAAGGATGTTCATCACGCTGGAAAAAGGTCTTCTTGGCCACTTGATCCAGTGGTTTTTCTTCCTTGCTCCAAGGTAGCCCAAGTGGGAGACCAGTGAACCTACTGATAAATTCTGGTGTGAGTTCTATTATTAGACCCCTGAAATTGACAATGGCATGGGTTTTTGAGTGAGTTTTTAAAGACAATAAAAATTTCTCTGTGATTTCCTCATCATACCCATGAAATTTTTCAAAGAAAGGCATCAAATTTGTCGTGGTAAAGAGGGCTATCACTTCTAGATGTTCATGCAGCTTAGTTGAATTCAAAGGCTCCTTCCTTATAAAACCCCCTGTCATGATGTTCAGAGACTGCTAAAATATCTTAGCTGAGGAGAAGGCAGTAAATTCTTTAATGACAACCATTCTTGAAATTCTAATATAGCAACTTCTCAAATATATATTTTTTAAGAAATAAAAAATTAGCTTGGTTTAACTATTAATTATGAATAAGAAACATATTATTTTAATTTTAATTATAATTATTAATTTGTTGGTTTAATTTTAATTATAATTATTAATTTGATGCTTTAATTTACCCCTTTTAAATATGATATATTCCACATGAACACCACTCTTGAAATTCTAGTATAACAACTTCTCAAATATATATTTTTTAAGAAATAAAAAATTAGCTTGGTTTAACTATTAATTATGAATAAGAAACATATTATTTTAATTTTAATTATAATTATTAATTTGTTGGTTTAATTTTAATTATAATTATTAATTTGATGCTTTAATTTACCCTTTAAATATGATATATTCCACATGAATACTAGAGGTTATAATTATTAATTTGTTGTTTTAATTCCTCTCTTTAAATAAGTTATATTGAACATGAATACCAAGGGTCAATGCCATGGATTCTCTTAAAAATTGCATTGAATGACCATACATAGGTAACTTGAATGGGTCAAATTAATTAGTTGGAAGTAATTTTTATTTTGACTTAACATTTTTTTTTATTTTATTTTGACTTTTATTGTTTTATTATTTATGTTTACAAGACATGACACTACAACACAACTCTTTCATGCTAGGGTAGAGAGTGTCTCTTAATGCAATTAAGTTTATTAATAATTCAAATTTTATATTAAAAGATTATATACATGTCCCCACTATTAGTTTAGCAACTAAATTATGATAGTTTTTATCACCTTATAAAAAATAAAAAATAAAAACCAGAGATGGGGTAAAGTTATGTTATGACATTTAAATATTTTGATTCAGTCAAATTAGCTAACAATAGAAATAAAAGTAAAATACAATTAAAAAATCAATTAAATTAATAATTATATTGGTCAATTATTAATAATTAAACTAACTTCAATCCATTTTAACTCTATCAAGGGTTGATATGGATCAAATCTCTTGAGGTGCAAACTTTTTTTTAGAGTGAAAAGGTATTCTATCTTTTCTATATATATATTTGATAATTGTGTTTCCATTATTAGTTTAGCAACTAAATTATGATAGGTTTTCTCACCCTATAAAAAATAAAAAATAAAAAATAAAAACTAGAGATGATGTAAAGTTATGTTATGTTATTTAAATATTTTGACTTGGCCAAATTAGCTAGCAAAAGCAATAAAACTAAAATACAATTAAAAAATAAATAAAATTAATATGTAAAATTATTAATTAAAACATTTTGGCTACTTCAAATTACATAAAATAAAAAATCAATTAAATTAATAATTATATTGACCAATTATTAATAATTAAACTAACTCCTATCCCTCTTAATTCTATGAAGGGTTGATAGGGATCAAATCTATTTAGGTGCAAACTTTTTTTTAGAGTGAAAAAATATTGGATTATATATATATATATATTATATATATATATATATATATATATATATATATATTATAATATATATATATATATATTATATATAATATAATATATATATATAGTGTCCCCATTATTAGTTTCACAACTAAATTATAATAGGCTTTCTCACCTTATAAAAAAATAAAATAAAAAAGTAAGGGTTGATAGGGATCAAATCTCTTTAGGTGCAAACCTTTTTTAGAGTGAAAAAATATTTGATTTTATTATATATATATATATATATATATATATATATATATATATATATATTGATAATCGTGGCCCCCATTATAGTTTAGCAAACTTAAATATATAGGTTTTCTCACAAAAAAAACAAAAAAAACACAACATCTAAAAAGATATGGAAAGTTATGTTATGTTATTTAAATATTTCGACTCCCTCAAATTAGCTAACAATAGAAATAACATTAAAAATAAATAAAATAAATACGTTTTTAAAATTATTAATTAAAAGATTTTGACTACTTCAAATTATATAAAATAAAAAAATCAATTAAATTAATAATTATATTGATCAATTATTAATAATTAAACTAACTTGGATCCATCTTAACTCTATCAAGGGTTGATAGGGATCAAATCCCTTAGGGTGCAAACGTTTTTTAGAGTGAAAAGATATTAGATGCTTGTGGGCCCTTCTAGATCATGAGTTATGGATTTAGGTTGGTTAAATATACTTAAATTTGGAGTTGTATTAGTGTGACTTTATTTAGGTGAAATTTTGATTTGTGTTATTTAAACTAGTTTTTTTTACTTTATATATGGATTCAACACCACTAAAAACCCAAAGGGAATCCCAAGGGCACTTAGATTGTGCAAGGTTATCAATCAAACTTGTGATTTCAATAAATTAGTGAGGCATTTTAGATAAATTAGACCAAAAAACCCACAAGAAAAACTTCTAAAACCTTGCACTATGGCTTAAATCTTATGGAGAAATTGTGTAGTTTGAAACTAAAATATATGTGAATTTATAGTTTTGATTCATTCTTATCCAAAAAAAATATATAAAGTTATTTAATATAATTTTGAGGTTTAACATAATTGATAAAAAGATGTTTTGTGAAAGGTTATTAGTTTAAAATCATGTGGGTACACATTCACCCATGGGTACTTACTATGGGATTCTATTTTGACAATGTCATGGTTATTCAAGCCATTAACTTTTCACTATTAGATCTAGATCTTAGGATATGTATTTTTTTGTTTTTGTTTTTGAAGTGGTGTGAGTTCTAGGATGACATAACCCTTGGGTTAAGAAATGGCTTCTCTACTTTAGTATCACCGAGCCTAGGCCACACCACCATAATGGAGTTTCTAACAAATGACCTTCAGATCACAAAGTGCATTAACAATACACACTATCAACATCTATTCTAACCCCAATAAACCCTAAAATATGTAATTTTTAATATTCAAAAAATAATTTTTGATTAACCCTTGGTTTTAAAAAAAATTATAACCCCTCATATTTTTTTAATTAAAATCATCTACTATTCACACTTACCCTCCATTACCCCAACCTTCAACATAGTTAAATTTGATCATTTATTTAAAAATTTGTTTTTAGAAATTAAATTAAAAAATAACTATAATAATATTTAAAAAAATAATAATAATAATAACCACTAGTAAAACATAAAAATTTATTTCCAAAAATAAATATTATAAATCAAAGTTAAAATAGAATAATAAAATTATATGCGGGTTAGTGGTTAGCCCCTACTTACAGTGGGTAGCCACTAAGTCTAACTTTGAATAATAACATTATTATTATTATTATTATTACTATTATTATTGAGAGATATGGGGTTAGTGGATAACTGCTACTTCTAGTGGGTAGCAAGGGTTTTTTAACACTGAGTGGACCCCACCCTAACGGCATCAAGAACCTAACCCCAAGAGCTTTGGGGATTCAACCTTATGACCTCCCATTGGTTAAAAGAATTTAATTAAATTCTAACCCCAAAATTCTCCATAAAATTGTAATTTGTTTAAATTATAAAATTCCTATCACTATTTAAATACATAATTTTAATAATCTTTCCCCAAATTTGAAGTAAATTTACTTGAAAATATCTTTAAAAACCAAAACCCTACATTTTTAAAACCCTACATTGAAACTATCCGTCACTGAAAACTCCATCATCACAAGGTGACATGAGAAATGGAAAAACTTATTTCGAAGTTGTTGAACAAGCCGACCTAAAAACGTCATTTGAGCAAAGTGTGAAGTTTTCACCGCTCACTCTATCTATAAAACGAAACCCTTTGAAAAGAATAGTTCCATTTGAAACCACCAGAACTGTGCTGTGAAAATTTTGGAGAGGCATCGGTGCTGAATATTTGTCACTGCAACCATTTCATTTCAATGGCTAGTACACGGGTAAGTATCTTAACTAGTTCAATACATCAGTCTGATTTTGATATACAAATAACAAAGAGCTAAATATTCTGTGTCTATTCAGCCCTATCTGGAACTAAATATTCTGTGTCTCTTCAGCCCTCTTTGGAAAAAGATAAGCCAATGGCTCCGACATGTGAACAAATTTTCCAGATGCAATTTGTTCCAAGGAGAAACGCATTAATTCAAGCATTAACAGCTGGTAATTACTCTTACCAATAAACTCTTACGCTTTTTAGACATATTCCGGTATCATGTAACATTTTAAGCGTTTTATTGCAGAGTTGGGCCTTTTATTGGAGAAATGCGATCCAAGTAAGTGTTCAGAATCGTTTTTTAAAAGTAAAAATGGTTTTTTTATATTTCAAGCTCTATGGAAACTCACCGTAGAATTTAGTTTGTACACTGTTGGGGATTTTTCTGATAAAATCCAAAAAACAAACAATATTCATGCACACAAAGGAAATGCTCTGTTTCCTCTACTCCAGGATCTTTTGTGCACAGGGAAGCCTTAAAAAAACAATTACTTAGAACAGAGTATTGCACCACCATAAAAGATTTCTATTCATTAAAATAAAACACTAATACATATTCATTCTCATTACAAAAGAAATTACTCTATCTCCTTTGAAATTTTACACCACTGTGTGTAAAAATTTCATTTACATTCACTACTGTGTGAAAACAAAAATTACAGGGATTTACAGTTTTACCTTTTCACTGTTGTGTGAAACAATTCATGGTTTTACATACTTGCCCTCGTTTTCTTCTTTCACTTCTTCACCTTCACTCCTGCAGTGCTCTGCGTTCTATTACAACAGACTCAGTCTCATTTTTACGAGCTGTGCATTTTACCATTTCCTAACATTACATTTCAACCCAAAAAAAATTCATGCACACTTCTGTGTGTTCCCCTCATTTCATTCGCTGATGCGAACCCCTCTTCTTCTCCTCCCCGTGTGCAACACTAAAAAATCAGAAGTCAAAGCTCATACTACAAACATGTCATATGATTCATATGCAATTTAAAAAAAATTACATACCCCCATACTTCCGTATAAAATAAATATTATGCGCCGTAAAAACATTAAATGTATTACCAAAAAACCATGTCATTTCATTATCATAGGGTATGGTCAATAATATTACTCCACGCAGCATTTAATTTTAGCAGGGCCCGTATGTACTTTGGAGAAATAAACAGCGGAGAACCTACCTTGCGATCGGACAGCGAAGGATGGAGGACCAGATCGGACGAGTATCGGGTGGTCAGTTTTGACCGACATTTATCGTCCGATAAATTTCAGAGGGTGATGTCACCCCAATCCACGTGTCTGCTCCAAATATTATCGGAGTCGTTTGTACGGAAACCATTTGCAAACAAAAAGTGGTCCGATGAGGTTACCGGCAGTTTGTGGTATTGCAATAGTGGTTTCGGGGGTTGGACGGTAGCGTTGAAATTATATTTTCAACACTCCCCTTTAATTTCAACTGCTGGGCATTCGGTCATACCCAGACACTTCCTCAAAAATTCAAAGCTTTTCTGATCCAGTGGCTTTGTCAAAATGTCTACCTGTTCTTGAGTCCTGCAATGTTCTAGGACAATTTCTCCATTGTTCACCAATTCTCTGATGTAGTGGAACCTTGTATCAATGTGTTTCGTTCTCTTATGAAACACTGAATTCTTTGACAATGCAATAGCTGAGCTATTGTCGCAAAAAATCACTGTCACTTTTGCCTGCTCTTGGCCTAAGCTCCTCAACATCCTTCTCATCCAAACTGCTTGACATGCTGCTGCTGTAGCTGCCACATATTCAGCCTCTGCTGTAGACAATGCTACAATGGACTACCTCTTAGAAGCCCATGAAATAGCTCCTGAACCCATATGAAAAACATAACTGGAAGTGCTCTTCCGATCATCAACACTTCCAGCCCAATCATTATCTGTGTATCCAACCAAATCTGAATGTTCTGAGACATTATATAAAATTCCAAACATTTTGGTACCTTTGACATACCTCAAAATTCTTTTTGATGCCTGCCAATGTGCTTCCTTTGGACTCTCCATGAATCTGGAAATTAAACTAACAACATACATAATGTCAGGCCTAGTTGTTGTTAAATACATAAGGCTGCCTACAATACTCTTGTACAAACTAGGATCAAAATCCTTGTTGTTGTCCTCT
>APFE030860087.1:115163-203894 GCA_000404065.3 Pinus taeda | reverse complement strand
GAAAAAAATATTACATAGAGAGCATACATACAAACACCGCACTATAAGTGAAAAAACAACACGTGACCTTCATGCTGGTGAGCCAGTGTGCCGCTAGTTCGAAAGTAGTTTGTGCATCTGACCGAGCTAGTGGTAATTCATTTCTCTCATAGCATTAAAACACTCTTCGGATTCAAAACATGGTATGTCTAACTTACCCTGTAAAAAAAAATCCTCAGAACTATGATTTGAGACTTATCTACGAGCACGAATTGTATGCAGTTGAGGATGGCTGTGAAGGCTAATAAAATGCGGAAATTGGCAACAGCATGTTGCACGGAGCAATAAGCCAAATCGCGAAGGAAAACCAGAATAACAATAAACATTATAATTCCTATAATAAACGAATATGTCAATGAAACAACGACAGAAAATTTAGCCCAAGTGGGAATTCGCCCAAGTGGGAATTCGAGCTCCGAGCTGGTTTGCAACCTTCACACTGCATATACACAAGCAGGCAAGTAAGAGAGATATTCGAGTGTAAAAAATATATAACTATGCCCAAGTGGGAATTCCAGTTCCGAGCTTCTTTGCAACCTTCACACTGCATATACACAAGTAGGCAAGTAAGAGAGATATTCGAGTGTAAAAAATATATAACTATTCTAAGCTGTAACTACAGTTTAAAAATTATATACACATAATTACCCGGTCGCAACCAGAAGGCCAAGACATATACACATCATCAATGAAAGGATGGCCAGACTACCAGGGATTCAAACCAAAAAAGATTACTTGAGGGCTAGGCGCAAACTCATTGTCTGTAAGCTGGAATAAGTAAAAATGACTTAAACACTAACCAATAGCAATGCACAGGTTGTTATCTTTATGTTAAGAATATTTCAATGCACAGTGTACATTGTGATTCTATAAAGAAGTAATATCCGTGGTATGCATTACCGTTTTATAAAGGCTTTAATATTCATTTTACTGCATTATAATGGTATAAATCGGAAAAATGAAAAGATAGAGGTATGTGAATGTAGCATAAATTTATTATGATTTTAGATCTGGAGTGTTTTTTAAGGGATTTTCATTTAGTAACACTTGATTATGATGGTATAAAGATATAATATGCATTTTCAATTTCTCAGATGTATTATAATTAATCTTCGAAAAATTTATGTAAATTCAATATGGATTCATTTTTATTTTAGATCTCAAATGTCTTGTAAGTGATTTGCGTAAGTGATTTGCATTATTATATGTTGATTGATATTTTATATATGGTATATATTTGGACTTTATAAAGATATAATATGCCTTTTACAATTCCAGAGATATATTATAATTATATAAAAAAGTAAAATACAATTTAAACATTAAAAAAAACATGTGAATGTAATATAGATTCATTTTGATTTTAAATTTTGAGTGTCATGTAAATGATCTTCCATTTATATATATATTGATACTTCAATAAATTATATATACTATAATTTTATAAACATATAATATATATTTTATAATTTATGAGATATATTATAATTTATAAAAGAATAATCTGGTAAGTAATTTTTATTATATATTTATTAATACTTATAGAAAAAGTGTATTTTGCAATTTCAATCTTTTCATATATAAAAAGAGATGACATGAGAAGGTAGCATAAATTAGTGTACCTTTGCCGTTGCTTGTGCTGCAGGTTCCTCCTGAAACTTACCTTCCTGAAACACTTGAAACATTTGCTAACATGCGCCGGTGTTAGAACAATGTGTTTGAAATATTTTTCCATCCATTTTAGGTTAAAATTGCTAGTTAACACTAATTCCATTTTACATTAAATTTGATAGATAACCCTAGATCTGAAAATAAAGTAATTTTTCATTCCATATTTAAAGAATTTGCTTCAAAAGCGACCGTTTTAGGTAAGTTAGCTGGTGTTTGGCCATCACCGCATTTGCTTCATTGGATATTGATTTCTTCATTGGATATTGATTTCTGAGGCCCATCAATGATGAGTCCAATGAGCCCTGGATTCTACACTAACAACAGAGAAAATTGATTTGCCTGTGAAAACTCATCGGCCCAGAATTAGAAGTCTCAGAAAACAAAAATTGTAGTCTTGGTAAGTTTTTGGAGGTCATGATATGAGGAAACAAAAATGTAGTCTTGGAAAACACTTACCCCATATTGGCACACGAACACTCACCTAGTTTGAATCCACTCTCTTAATTAACAATAGCATGGATTTGGGTAAATTTTGAGATTGATCACTAAAATACAAAATAGAAACCTTCAATTAACGTAGTTGCAGAGAAGATAACAGTGGAAAACAAAATAGAAACCTTCAATTAACGTAGTTGCAGAGAAGATAACAGTGGAAATTTAACAGTGCTAATAAATTTTCAGAACATAAATTTTACCTTTTGCAAAGAAGTTAACCGTGCCAACTCTTGATTCGCATGGAAGTGATAACCTCAGCAGCTCACTTAACTTAGTTGCAGAGAAGATAACAGTCGAAATTTAACAGTGCCAATAAATTTGTCTTACATCTTAGAGGAAGTGCCTAGAGAGAGAGATAACTGCAACCAGCAAAAGCAGAGGATTAAGAACAACAAGGAAATTGCAACTAGCGAGAGCAGACGTGGGTTCTGTACAGTCTTCGTAGGTTTCTCCTGGCTGTTTGCATTAGAAACCCAGAACAATGGGATAACATGAGCATGGAGGAGGATGCAGAGGGACCAAATATTGCATGTATTTTTTATTGCGTGGATAACATGAGCATGGAGGAGGATGCAGAGGGACCAAATATTGCATGTATTTTTTATTGCGTGGAACGAATACGGGACAGTAGATATAGGAGGTGAAAAGTGGCCCCAAGAACATGCAGGTGGCATGCAGTGGAGGCTTAAAAACTTTGCATAAAATATTTCAAACGCTGCGATATAAATAAATTGCAAAAACTTTGATATAAAGAAATTGGCAACTGTATATAAAATGAAAGAACTTTGGATAAAATGGTATTGCCACAATTTTCTTGCATTGGGCCACGTGAAGCCTCCAATAAGAGGTAGAATGCTTTCAGAGTTTAAACTTTGGATAAAATTTAAGTGAACAAAATTGCTACGATTAAACTTTGGTTAAAAAACAAGAAAACATGAAAAAAACAGTCAACGGATGGATTAATAGCCGGTCAAACGTTCCATCGAACGCTATAGTCCCTGCTATGCCGGAGGCAGGGACTAATAACCTATTTATGTTTCTATAGGTGGCTCCCATTCTCACTCTTAAACCATTATGAATATGTTTGACTCTGAAACTTGATATTAACTAAATTTTGTATAAACCTATTAATTTATATCTCATAAATTTATATCTATAATTATTTTATTTAGTTATTACTATATATTCTAACTCTTCTAAATTTTCAGCTTATTAATTTATATCTCATAAATTTATATCTATAATTATTTTATTTAGTTATTATTATATATTCTAACTCTTTTAAATATTAGTTGTTTCTAGAAGATATTTTAAACCATAGTTTTACATATAAGTTTTTCGGATTAATCATATCGTTAAGATTTATGTTTCAAACCAATTAATGTAGTTCATCTTCAGGACCACATTAATTGATTCGACAAGTGGACCAAATCCTAGCAATGTGATTAATCCAAAAAATTTATATCTACATTATAGATCACAAAAATCTTAAAGCTAACATATATTAATTTATTCAAAAATAAAAATTATTATTCATAAAAATAATTCAAACACGGAAAAAAAACATAATTTTCACAAAATTTAATAACACTTTGAAAATTGGTAAATTATCCATAATTTATTTTTTTAATTAAAAAAAATCGAGAAACAATACCACGGAATGCTACCACGGAATGCGACTTGCCAGTTTAATACGTCATTGTTTTAATTAAAAACCTAACATATAGATCACAAAAATCTTAAAACTAACATATATTAATTTATTTAAAAATAAAAAATTATTATTCATAAAAATAATTCAAACACGGAAAAAAAACATAATTTTCACAAAATTTAATAACACTTTGAAAATTGGTAAATTATCCATAATTTATTTTTTTAATTAAAAAAAATCGAGAAACAATACCACGGAATGCTACATCAGTTCAACATGGACTTGCCAATTTAATACGTCATTGTTTTAATTAAAAACCTATAAATTCCTTGACCCATGCCTAAAACATTTTGCATCGATACCTTTTCTCCCTTTCCTGGTTTAGAAGAGAAAAGTATACAAGATCTTTCCAACTTGAAATAAGTATTCAACAGAAAGTAAGTAATTTGGCGTTCATTATTATTGGCATGATCCATTTTTAATGTTTATTTTATGTTTAAGTTGTTTACCTTCAAATTTCTAGATCGGGTTTTATTGGTGTTTTTTTTAATTGAAAGCATGTATAGCATGTGAAAAGTTTAAGTGATTTATCTTTAAATTTTGGGTCGAGAAAATTTGGTTTTATGGTAATTTTATGTAAAAATTAAAAAAATGTGCTTTATTTAGAAATATTATTGTTAAGATAATAATAATTAATAATTATTAATAATTTGTTATTATTATTATTTTAATGATATATTTTTAAGTTTAAGTTCACATGTTTTAAGTTTTATAAGGTGATTTAGTTTGAGGATGTTTTTTAAATGTTGTTGGTTATAATGACATTTGTTATAATTGAAGAGACATAGTATCATGACTATCACTTAACTCCAAATTTGGTCACTAAATGGTTTAATTGCAAAGTTAATAGTTGATGTTATAATGATTTTTTAGATGACTCAAATCCATAATTAGGTTAATTGTAAAGGAGCTTCATGGAAGAAAATCTACCTTGGTGGTGGGTTTTCCTATGTACTTGAAAACCCTAGGATAATGAACATGGATGACTCTGTTATTTTTTAATAAATTGAAATGGATATTGAGTCTACATGGTTGGTCAAAATGAACAAGGAAATAATGATCTCTTCTCCTATGTGGGTGGATCACCCCAATAGAGATCATATCCCCCTTCCGTGGCAATAGTATTACAAAAATATGATGGACCATTCATCTCACGATGGATTTTAGACACGAAACCAATTCAATAATTTAACCCTTCATTTTCCCTTGGAATAGACATCTCTTTATTTTCACGGAATGTGTGTAGGATGATGCTTTTAGTGGGAATATTTTATTGCAGAGTGCGTTGTAGTGTGTTCACAAGATGTACTATTTTCATAAAGTTAATTTTGTTGATTATGAGTTTCATAACATAATGAACTATTGTTGGAATGGCCCTTTTGTGTTCACAAGATGTATTATTTTCATAAAGTTAATTTTGTTGGTTATGAGTTTCATAACATAATGATCTATAGTTGGAATGACCCTTTTTGAGCTTTAGAGCATTTTCAAGGGAGTAGAGGTGTAATGATAGTTATCTCTTCGTTTTTGTAGAGTTCTGTAGTTGTATCTAGTTTGAACGTTGATGATTAATTTGCATGGATCATACTTTTGATTCTAAATTGGATGGTTGATTTCTACATCAATTATAACCATAATTTCAAAGTGAATTGGCATAAGCCTTGGTGCTAGATAGATTCATTTCTTTCAGTTATGGAGTGGACTTTTCGAGGGGATTTAAATATGGTTGAATGCAAGGGGGTAATTGCGGGCTTATAGGTTTTATGGTTATTGGTTCAAATAAGCATGCTTGGTGTCATTGTAAAGGTATTAGTCATATTTTTCATCCCAATAAGAAGCAAAAGAACTAGGTTAATGTAGTTGGTATACTTGGTTTACTTATTGATAAGGAAATGATAGGGTCTAAACTCCATGATAACCATTTTATGGGCCTTGGGAAGATTTGACTTTTTTTAGTTAGCTTCATCTTATTGACATGCTCTTAGAATTGACTATTTCAGACCATTTGCTAATCCAAACTATAATTCCCTCCAGACAACTTGTTAATTGACAAGTTGAATGCAAAGTTCTCTTGTTGAGGATCTTGGTAAGGTTAGAGATATGTTTAGCTCCCATTCTCATAATATTTTTTCTCATTATACTTTCTATGAGGGGTGTTGGATATTACATATGCCTATTATTGTGTGTTCCTCCATAAGGTTTTTTCTTAGTGAATCTCCAAGTATCACTAGGATGCATTATGACTCATAAGGATTTATGGGATTTATTATGACTTCTACAACGATTTATGAGATTCTGTTACTTGTGATTTTTCTTCCTTTACCTTTGAAGTTTTTTCTGCTAGTCAACAATTTGATTTTATCAACAAGGAAAGATTAAACTAGTTGAATTATAACTAGCATGACCATATAAACTAAATGGTTAATAGACCTAGATTATAATTTTATTTTAAACTATTATTATTGTTAATTATAAAAAGAATTAAACAAGATTTCTTAACCATGGAAATTCACCTCCGCTTTACCATGGTGATTCTCAACCTAAGAATAGTTTTTGTTACAATACCATGGGCCAATGTCATGGATTATTAATACCACATTCCTAAAATACCATAACTGATATTCATATAAAAAATGTTCATATGAATTTTTTTTCTTTAATAAATAAATTTAATTGAATAAAGTAAATAAGTGATAGAAACTACCAACAATACACCATATTTATGTGGAAAATCCAACAATAGGGAAAAATAGTAAAATAAATTGAATAAAATAAAAGTTACCAACAACACACCAAATTTATGTTAGATCGGAGCATACATAACACACAACGGATTTATACTCAGAGACTTAGACGACAATAGCAAAGAATAATTTACATAGACAGACAAATGGACAAACAACAAGATTACTCAATCAAAAACAGTGGAATAAATAAAACAATTACTGGAGAACATAAATCACTTTGCATTACATAATAGGCTTGGGCCTTGGCTTACTTGCTTTCCTTGGCCAGAGAAATTACAAATTTATAGAGGCAGAAGAAGGACCTAGAATCCCATATGTGATTCAAATGGAGATATGGAATGATCTAGAAACTAATGGTGGTGTAGAAATATCTAGAATCCCGCATGTGATTCTAGAAACTACTGGCGGTGTAGAAGGATCTAGAATCCTGCATGAATTTGGCTTCACACTTAACTTTCTCCCACTTGAAGCCAAATAAGAGTCATCAAGTCACACTGATTCCTACCATGCCTCTACATTCATGGCCACCTCTAAGGAATGAAACCCTTCTTTGTCTATCATATATACAATGCTCACAAAGATCAAGATTGTAGGATTTCAAACCTGGCAATAAATTTTTATCAACAAGGATTTTTAAGCCCTTCTCGCTCATGTGACCCAAACACTTATGCCACAGATCTACTGAATTTCCTTCTTTTGTAATAGCCAAATCTGATTTTCCTATCAGTGTCTTTAATGTGTATAATGTTCCTGTCTTGGTTCCTTTGATCACGACCAATGCACCTTTGCTAATTTTGCAGCCTCCTTTTCCAAAGCTTGTCGAATAGCCTTCATCATCCAGTCGTCCCATAGAGATTAAACTCATGCACATTTCTGGTACATGCCTGACCTGTTTCAACAATATATCTTGTCCATATTTCATCTTGATCTGGACATCTCCCACTCCAATAATACTGCAAAAATGATTATTCGCCAAATGCACTCTACCATAATCACCAAGATTATATGAAACAAAACTATCTTTGCATGGGATTACATAGTGAGATGCCCTAGAGTCAAGGATCCAATCAAAGGTACTGCTAGATGTATATACACATGCATACTCTATGAAAACAGTAAACAACACATAACCATCTATGGCTACAGCAATAGTCTCACCTTCATTTGTGCTGGATGACTTGTCATTTGTACTAGACGGTCTCTGATCCTTTGCCCTTTCTTCCAGAATTGACATTCTTTCTTCACGTGCCCGAGTTTGCCACAATGAAAGCAGATGATTCTACCTCTCCTTGATTTTGATTGGCCTCTCGATCTTGATCGCCCTTGCTGGCCTCAATCCATTCTCTTACCACGATCACCTAGAGCTAGAGCCTCTCCTCCCTAGTTTTCCGCAATTGATTTGCGTCGCAACTCCTAATTCATTAAATTGCTGCTGACATCATCAAACTTCAGGGTCCCTGTAGTTGTTGAAGTGCTCATAGCTACAATTAAATTTTCCTAGCTGTCTGGCATATAAAACATTAGCAAAATAGCTCTAATTGCATAATATAAGATGATTTTAACAGAGGCAAGCTATTATAAGAAGAGTTTCAGTGTAAATCACATGTGGAAAAGCTTTGTCGACGCATTTCAAACCAAATAGTGTGGTTCATCGTCAGGACAAGTTGAGGAGTCAGATCATGGCCGCAAAGCTAGATCTGACTTCAACTTTGAGACCTGCAAGCGTGCCCGTTCAAAATGATGAACCTTAGATACAATGGCTTTACTGTGCAGGGAATCAATTGTAGAATTGAGGCTTCTGTGATCCATAACAATTATAAGAAGAGTTTCAGCGTAAATCACATGTAGAAAACCTTTGTTGACGCGTTTTGAACCAACTAGTGTGGTTCATTGTCAGAACAAGTTGAGGAGTCAGATCATGGCCGCAAAGCTAGATTTGACTTCAACTTTGGGACCTGCAAGTGTGCCCGTTCAAAATGATGAACTTTAGATGCAATGGCTTTACCATGCGAGGAATCAATTGTAGAATTGAGGCTTCTATGATCCATAACAATTATAAGAAGAGTTTCGACGTAAACCACATGTAGAAAAACTTTGTCAACTTGTCCTGATGATGAAACACACTAGTTGGTTCGAAACGCTTCGACAAAGGTTTTCTACATGTGATTTACACTAAAACTCTTCTTATAATTGTTATGGATCACAGAAGCCTCAATTCTACAATTGATTCCCTGCACAGCAAAGCCATTTCATCTAAGGTTAATCATATTGAATGGGCACGCCCGCAGGTCTCGAAGTTGAATTTAGATCTAGCTTTGCCGCCATGATTTGACTCCTCAATTTTTTCTGACGATGAACCACACTAGTTGGTTTGAAACGCATCGACAAAGGTTTTCTACATGTGATTTATGCCGAAACTCTTCTTAGAATTTTTATGGATCACAGAAGCCTCAATTCTACAATTGATTCCCTACACGGTAAAGCTATTGTATCTAAGGTTCATCATTTTGAACGGGCGCGCTTGCATGTCTCGAAGTTGAAGTTAGATCTATTTTTGTGGCCATGATCTAACTCCTCAACTTGTCCTGATGATGAACCACACTAGTTGGTTCAAAACGTGTCGACAAAGGTTTTGTACATGTGATTTATGCTAAAACTCTTCTTATAATTGTTATGGATCATAGAAGCCTAAATTCTACAAGAGGCAAGCTGATTAGTAATAATATTAAATGCATTCAAGTGCTCAGCAACTGAAGCACCCTCCTTCATTTTTAGATTATAAAGCTTCTTCATCAAGAACACTTTGTTTGATGTCTTGTTCTTCTCAAATAGGTCATGGAGCTTCTTCCATAATCCTTCTGCCATCTTTTCTCCAGACACATTGATAAACTTTTTGTTTTCTAAATATTGGCGAATTGTTGCAATCGCCTTTCTATCTAGCTTATTCCACTCTTCATTTGTCATCAATGAGGGTTTCTTTGTTGTGCCCTCAATCGGCAAATATTGATCCTTTAAAATCAGTATATCCTCCATCTGCGATTTCCATACAGAAAAATTAGCCCCGATCAACTTCTCCATATCTGTAATTGATGTCTCCATTTTCAATCAAATTCATGACCCAAAACACAAAAAACTCCACTTAAAAATAAAACTTTAATTATTACTCTTTAAAATTTAGTAATAATGACCTTCCTCCTTTTAAAATACCCTTTTCAAAATTCCTGCTCCTTTTTAAAATATACTTTTCAAAATTACAACATATAATTATATATGTTTCATAATAAATATAAAAACATATATAATGTTTTAACCTTTTCACATTTCACATATACATATGTTGGTTTGAGAAAAAACTTGACATATACATGCAAGCTTGATGTAAAAAAAACTTACGAACACCACGTTTCAACTCCAAACTCCACATATATCCACTTTTCAAACTCCAGCGACACATTTCAACATAGGTCAATGACCTTGTTTTTCTTGTAGCAACTCCCTTTTAGTTCCAGTGTTCCTCAGCTATTTCCTGGATAGATCCTTCAACAGTGCCAGGGGTAACAACCGACGTTTTAATGAACGCTGCCAGAGTAAGGCAATGGCACTAAGCGACTTGCACAGTGGATATTTGACCCTAGCTCTGATACCAGTTGTTAGATCAGAGCATACATAACACACAGTGGATTTATACTCAGAGACTTAGACGACAATAAAAAAGAATAATTTACAGAGACAGACAAATGGAGAAACAAGAAGATTACTCAATCAGAAACAATGGAATAGATAAAACAATCACTAGAGAACAAAAATCATTTTGCGTTACATAACAGGCTTGGGCCTTGGCTTACTTGCTTTCCTTGGCCAGACAAATTACAAATTTATAGAGGCAGAACAAGGATCTAGAATACTGTATGTGATTCAGATGGAGATCTGGAATGATCTAGAAACCAATGGAGGTGTAGAAATATCTAGAATCCTGCATGTGATTCTACAAACTGCTGGCGGTGTAGAACGATCTAGAATCCTGCATGAATTTGGCTTCACACTTAACTTTCTCCCACTTGAAGCCAAATAAGAGTCATCAAGTCACACTGGTTCCTACCATGCCTCTACATTCATGGCCACCTCTAAGGAATGAAACCCTTCTTTTTCTACCATATATACAATGCTCACAAAGATTAAGATTGTAGGATTTCAAACCTGGCAATAATTTTTTATCAACAAGGATTTTTAAGCCCTTCTCGCTCATGTGACCCAAACGCTTATGCCACAAATCTGCTGAATTTCCTTCTTTTGTAATAGTAGCCAAATCTGATTTTCCTATCAGTGTCTTTAATGTGTATAATGTTCCTGTCTTGGTTCCTTTGACCACGACCAATGCACCTTTGCCAATTTTGCAGCCTCCTTTTCCAAAGCTTGTCGAATAGCCTTCATCATCAAATTGTCCCACAGAGATTAAACTCATGCGCATTTCTGGTACATGCCTGACCTGTTTCAACAATATATCTTGTCCATATTTCATCTTGATCTGGACATCTCCCACTCCAACAATACTGCAAAAATGATTATTCCCCAAATGCACTCTACCATAATCACCAATATTATATGAAACAAAACTATCTTTGCATGGGATTACATAGTGAGATGCCCTAGAGTCAAGGATCCAATCAAAGGTATTGCTAGATGTATATACACATGCATCCTCTCCTGAAACAGTAAACAACACATAACCATCTATGGCTACAACAGTAGTCTCACCTTCATTTGTGCTGGATGACTTTTTATTTGTACTAGACGGTCTCTGATCCTTTGCCCTTTCTTCCAGAATTGACATTCTTTCTTCACGTGCCCAAGTTTGCCACAATGAAAGCAGATGATTCTACCTCTCCTTGATTTTGATTGGCCTCTCGATCTTGATCACCCTTGCTGGCCTCAACCCATTCTCCTACCACGATCACCTAGAGCTAGAGCCTCTCCTCCCTAGTTTTCCGCAATTGATTTGCGTCGCAGCTCCTAATTCATTAAACTGCTGCTGACATCATCAAACTTCAAGGTGCCTGTAGTTGTTGAAGTGCTCATAGCTACAATTAAATTTTCCTAGCTGTCTGGTATATAAAACATTAGCAAAATATCTCTAATTGCATAATATAAAATGATTTTAACAGAGGCAAGCTATTATAAGAAGAGTTTCGGTGTAAATCACATGTAGAAAAGCTTTGTCGACGCATTTCAAGCCAAATAGTGTGGTTCATCATCAGGACAAGTTGAGGATTCAGATCATGGCCGCAAAGCTAGATCTGACTTCAACTTCGAGACCTGCAAGCGTGGTCGTTCAAAATGATGAACCTTAGATACAATGGCTTTACTGTGCAGGGAATCAATTGTAGAATTGAGGCTTCTATGATCCATAACAATTATAAGAAGAGTTTCAGCGTAAATCACATGTAGAAAACCTTTGTTGACGCGTTTTGAACCAACTAGTGTGGTTCATTGTCAGAACAAGTTGAGGAGTCAGATCATGGCCACAAAGCTAGATTTGACTTCAACTTTGGGACCTGCAAGCGTGCCCGTTCAAAATGATGAACTTTAGATGCAATGGCTTTACCATGCGGGGAATCAATTGTAGAATTGAGGCTTCTGTGATCCATAACAATTATAAGAAGAGTTTCGGCATAAATCACATGTAGAAAACCTTTGTCAACTTGTCCTGATGATGAACCACACTAGTTGGTTCGAAACGCTTCGACAAAGGTTTTCTACATGTGATTTACACTAAAACTCTTCTTATAATTGTTATGGATCACAGAAGCCTCAATTCTACAATTGATTCCCTGCACGGTAAAGCCATTTCATCTAAGGTTCATCATATTGAATGGGCACGCTTGCAGGTCTCGAAGTTGAAGTTAGATCTAGCTTTGCCGCCATGATTTGACTCCTCAAATTTTTCTGACGATGAACCACACTAGTTGGTTCGAAACGCATCGACAAAGGTTTTCTACATGTGATTTATGCCGAAACTCTTCTTAGAATTTTTATGGATCACAGAAGCCTCAATTCTACAATTGATTCCCTACATGGTAAATTTATTGTATCTAAGGTTCATCATTTTGAACGGGCATGCTTGCATGTCTCGAAGTTGAAGTTAGATCTATTTTTGCGGCCATGATCTAACTCCTCAACTTGTCCTGATGATGAACCACACTATTTGGTTCAAAACGCGTCGACAAAGGTTTTCTACATGTGATTTATCCTAAAACTCTTCTTATAATTGTTATGGATCATAGAAGCCTTAATTCTACAAGAGGCAAGCTGATTAGTAATAATATTAAATGCATTCAAGTGCTCAGCAACTGAAGCACCCTCCTTCATTTTTAGATTATAAAGCTTCTTCATCAAGAACACTTAGTTTGATGTCGTGTTCTTCTCATATAGGTCATGGAGCTTCTTCCATAATCCTTCTGCCATCTTTTCTCCAGACACATTGATAAACTTTTTCTTTTCTAAATATTCTCGAATTGTTGCAATCTCCTTTCTATCTAGCTTATTCCACTCTTCATTTGTCATCGATGAGGGTTTCTTTGTTGTGCCCTCAATCGGAAAATATTGATCCTTTAAAATCAGTATATCCTCCATCTGCGATTTCCATAGAGAAAAATTAGCCCCGATCAACTTCTCCATATCTGTAATTGATGTCTCCATTTTCAATCAAATTCATGACCCAAAACACAAAAAACTCCACTTAAAAATAAAACTTTAATTATTACTCTTTAAAATTTAGTAATAATGACATTCTTCCTTTTAAAATACCCTTTTCAAAATTCCTGCTCCTTTTTAAAATATACTTTTCAAAATTACAACATATAATTATACATGTTTCATAATAAATATAAAAACATATATAATGTTTTAACCTTTTCACATTTCACATATACATATGTTGGTTTGAGAAAAAACAGTGACGTATACATGCAAGCTTGATGTAAAAAAAACTTACGAACACCACGTTTCAACTCCAAACTCCACAGATATCCACTTTTCAAATTGCAGCGACACATTTCAACATAGGTCCACGACCTTGTTTTTCTTGCAGCAACTGCCTTTTAGTTCCAGTGTTCCTCAACTATTTCCTGGATAGATCCTTCAACAGCGCCAGGGGTAACAACCAACGTTTTAATGAATGCTGCCAGAGTAAGGCAATGGCACTAAGCGACTTGCACAGTGGATATTTGAACCTAGCTCTGATACCAGTTGTTAGATCAGAGCATACATAACACACAGTGGATTTATACTCAGAGACTTAGACGACAATAAAAAAGAATAATTTACAGAGACAGAAAAATGGAGAAACAAGAAGATTACTCAATCAGAAACAACGGAATAGATAAAACAATCACTAGAGAACAAAATTCATTTTCCATTACATAACAGGCTTGGGCCTTGGCTTACTTGCTTTCCTTGGCCAGACAAATTACAAATTTATAGAGGCAGAAGAAGGATCTAGAATCCTGTATGTGATTCAGATGGAGATCTGGAATGATCTAGAAACCAATGGAGGTGTAGAAATATCTAGAATCCTGCATGTGATTCTACAAACTGCTGGCGGTGTAGAAGGATCTAGAATCCTGCATGAATTTGGCTTCACACTTAACTTTCTCCCACTTGAAGCCAAATAAGAGTCATCAAGTCACACTGGTTCCTACCATGCCTCTACATTCATGGCCACCTCTAAGGAATGAAACCCTTCTTTGTGTACCATATATATAATGCTCACAAAGATCAAGATTATAGGATTTCAAACCTGGCAATAAATTTTTATCAACAAGGATTTTTAAGCCCTTCTCGCTCATGTGACCCAAATGCTTATGCCGCGGATCTGCTGAATTTCCTTCTTTTGTAATAGCAGCCAAATCTGATTTTCCTATCAGTGTCTTTAATGTGTATAATGTTCCTGTCTTGGTTCCTTTGACCACGACCAATGCACCTTTGCTAATTTTGCAGCCTCCTTTTCCAAAGCTTGTCAAATAGCCTTCATCATCCAATCGTCCCATAGAGATTAAACTCATGCGCATTTCTGGTACATGCTTGACCTGTTTCAACAATATATCTTGTCCATATTTCATCTTGATGTGGACATCTCCCACTCCAGCAATACTGCAAAAATGATTATTCCCCAAATGCACTCTACCATAATCACCAAGATTATATGAAACAAAACTATCTTTGCATGGGATTACATAGTGAGATGCCTTAGAGTCAAGGATCCAATCAAAGGTACTGCTAGATGTATATACACATGCATCCTCTACTAAAACAGTAAACATTACATAACCATCTATGGCTACAGCAACAGTCTCACCTTCATTTGTGCTGGATGACTTGTCATTTGCACTAGACGGTCTCTGATCCTTTGCCCTTTCTTCCAGAATTGACATTCTTTCTTCATGTGCCCGAGCTTGCCACAATGAAAGCAGATGATTTTACCTCTCCTTGATTTTGATCGGCCTCTCGATCTTGATCGCCCTTGCTGGCCTCAATCCATTCTCCTACCACGATCACCTAGAGCTAGAGCCTCTCCTCCCTAGTTTTCCGCAATTGATTTGCGTCGCAGCTCCTAATTCATTAAACTGTTGCTGACATCATCAAACTTCAGGGTACCTGTAGTTGTTGAAGTGCTCATAGCTACAATTAAATTTTCCTAGCTGTCTGGCATATAAAACATTAGCAAAATAGCTCTAATTGCATAATATAAAATGATTTTAACAGAGGCAAGCTATTATAAGAAGCGTTTCGGTGTAAATCAAATGTAGAAAAGCTTTGTTGACGCATTTCAAACCAAATAGTGTGGTTCATCGTCAAGACAAGTTGAGGAGTCAGATCGTGGCCGCAAAGCTAGATCTGACTTCAACTTCGAGACCTGCAAGTGTGCCCGTTCAAAATAATGAACCTTAGATACAATGGCTTTACTGTGCAGGGAATAAATTGTAGAATTGAGGCTTCTGTGATCCATAATAATTATAAGAAGAGTTTCAGCGTAAATCACATGTAGAAAACATTTGTTGACGCGTTTTGAACCAACTAGTGTGGTTCATTGTCAGAACAAGTTGAGGAGTCAGATCATGGCCGAAAAGCTAGATTTGACTTCAACTTTGGGACCTGCAAGTGTGCCCGTTCAAAATGATGAACTCTAGATGCAATGGCTTTACCATGCAGGGAATCAATTGTAGAATTGAGGCTTATGTGATCCATAACAATTATAAGAAGAGTTTCGGCGTAAATCACATGTAGAAAACCTTTGTCAACTTGTCCTGATGATGAACCACACTAGTTGGTTCGAAACACTTCGACAAAGGTTTTCTACATGTGATTTACACTAAAACTCTTCTTATAATTTTTATGGATCACAGAAGCCTCAATTCTACAATTTATTCCCTGCACGGTAAAGCCATTTCATCTAAGGTTCATCATATTGAATGGGCACGCTTGCAGGTCTCGAAGTTGAAGTTAGATCTAGCTTTGCCACCATGATTTGACTCCTCAAATTTTTTTGATGATGAACCACACTAGTTGGTTTGAAACGCATCGACAAAGGTTTTCTACATGTGATTTATTCCGAAACTCTTCTTAGAATTTTTATGGATCACAGAAGCCTCAATTCTACAATTGATTCCCTAGACGGTAAAGCTATTGTATCTAAGGTTCATCATTTTGAACGGGCACACTTGCATGTCTCAAAGTTGAAGTTAGATCTATTTTTGCGGCCATGATCTAACTCCTCAACTTGTCCTGATGATGAACCACACTAGTTGGTTCAAAATGCGTCGAAAAAGGTTTTCTACATGTGATTTATGCTAAAAATCTTCTTATAATTGTTATGGATCATAGAAGCCTTAATTCTACAAGAGGCAAGATGATTAGTAATAATATTAAATGCATTCAAGTGCTCAGCAATTGAAGCACCCTCCTTCATTTTTAGATTATAAAGCTTCTTCATCAAGAACACTTTGTTTGATGTCGTGTTCTTCTCATATAGGTCATGGAGCTTCTTCCATAATCCTTCTGCCATCTTTTCTCCAGACACATTGATAAACTTTTTCTTTTCTAAATATTGGCGAATTGTTGCAATCGTCTTTCTATCTAGCTTATTCCACTCTTCATTTGTCATCGATGAGGGTTTCCTTGTTGTGCCCTCAATCGGCAAATATTGATCCTTTAAAATCAATATATCCTCCATCTACGATTTCCATAGAGAAAAATTAGCCCTGATCAACTTCTCCATATCTGTAATTGATGTCTCCATTTTCAATCAAATTCATGCCCCAAAACACAAAAAACTCCACTTAAAAATAAAACTTTAATTATTACTCTTTAAAATTTAGTAATAATGACCTTCCTCCTTTTAAAATACCCTTCTCAAAATTCCTGCTCCTTTTTAAAATATACTTTTCAAAATTACAACATATAATTATATATGTTTCATAATAAATATAAAAACATATATAATTTTTTAACCTTTTCACATTTCACATATACATATGTTGGTTTGAGAAAAAATAGTGACGTATACATGCAAGCTTGATGAAAAAAAAACTTACGAACACAACGTTTCAACTCCAAACTCCACAGATATCCACTTTTCAAACTCCAGTGACACATTTCAACATAGGTCCACGACCTTGTTTTTCTTGCAGCAACTGCATTTTAGTTCCAGTGTTCCTCAGCTATTTCCTGGATAGATCCTTCAACAACGCCAGGGGTAACAACCAACATTTTAATGAACACTGCCAGAGTAAGGCAATGGCACTAAGCGACTTGCACAGTGGATATTTGACCCTAGCTCTGATACCAGTTGTTAGATCAGAGCATACATAACACACAGTGGATTTATACTCAGAGACTTAGACGACAATAAAAAAGAATAATTTACAGAGACAGACAAATGGAGAAACAAGAAGATTACTCAATCAGAAAGAACGGGATAGATAAAACAATCACTAGAGAACAAAAACCATTTTGCATTACATAACAGGCTTGGGCCTTGGCTTACTTGCCTTCCTTGGCCAGAAAAATTACAAATTTATAGAGGCAGAAGAAGGATCTAGAATCCTGCATGAATTTGGCTTCACACTTAACTATTTAAGTATAAAACTCAGCCATATGGAAATTATTAGTATCTTATATTTACTAGAAAATTAAATATATAATATTCCTTATCATTCTCACTTAATCAATTTTCACCCATTCAATTATAGCTTATTTTCATATTATGATAGAAATTGAGAGATGTGTAGAGAGCGAGCTTGTTTACAACACAAATCACACATTGTATCTTTTATTCATGTCAATGGTTACATTGTTATACTATATAGATCATTGATTATGACAAATCTATATCTTAAGAAAGTAGTTCTAAATAACTAATACAACTCACACATAGGAAAATAACTACCTCTAGATTGACATCTAGGGGCTCACACAACAATCTAAAACACATGGAAGCATGAGTAACTTCCAACAAACTCCCTTAATGCTTACATGTAGCAAATATAGAAAACACACATTACAATAACAATATGAATCTCTATCACATTTGTCTAATATGGTCATCAATAGCACTCACATCCACTCTAAAATTTCACGTTTTCTTCTCTTTATTTCACTTGATCCATTTAAGACATAACCACTTCAAACAATCATTGATGTAATCTGCAGAATTGATGCTACTCGACCTCGTGAAAGACAATCTTGATACTGAACTACCCAATGGACTAACTCTCATCTATCAAAATGCAGTGAACTACACATTTGATAGTTGTAGAGGTGAGTTATTTGGGTACTGAGTGTATCTAGGAGTCAATTATGCAAATGACCTTTCTACATACAAGGATCTCATAAAATAACTTGTAGCTTATGCTCTTGAAGCTCAAAGAATAACAAGGTCCAGCATCATATATTAACAGATTCATATAATCAAATTAGCCATATGTTATTTCAGCACCAACAAATATTAAGAACCACTAATTTAATTATATTCCTTTGTTCATTAATTAGTTATGCACTTCTCTCTTTAACCAAAAAAATAAAAATAAAAAGTAACATATATAACTAATAGCTATAAAATGTATGATAGGCTTCTTCACAACCGTAAGAATGCTAAGTCATCTTATTACATTTTCCCACAATTCCATCGATCATCCATTAAATGACTAAGGAAAGTGAACCTTTGAATCATTGTGTTACAACTAGCATAATAATTACTCTCACGACGCACGTCTACATTGCACTTCTTGAAGGGTGTGTTGGACCAGTAGGTATCCAACCGTCCGCTTGTTCCCAAAGGAAAACACGATGTTTTCTGCTCCTTTGCACGAGAACCTTTGATGATGATCATTATGTTTTTGACCTTCAAACTTAACTCCCCAATGATTGTACTCAGTCATGCCTCGTTGATTGTCTACTGTTCAAACCAAGACGGACTAATTAGAGTACATCACCCATGGTTTTGATTTAACTTCTCTGTATTTGGAGCCAACCTTAAACTCTCGTTTAGTTTCTCTATATATTGAGCCAATCATATCTCAATTCAATTGAGAGAAACAATTTCAAATCGTTACAAAACATGCATAATCATAAGAAAACTTGCACTATCCCAGTTTGTCTCTCCTATATCCTTCGGGAGACTCTTAATGGAATTCTTGCACACATTTTCTTCAAGTTCATGAGAAACGACAACTTTAACCCAATCGACATGTGCTTCCTCTAGCTGATGAGGTGAAATTACGTCAGCAAAATTGGTCACCTGGACAAGAACCTTGGGCAACAAGTTTTCTGTTGCAAACCCAGTTTACGTAGGTCACAGAAAAGGTACTAGTTATTCTACCAATGAACTTGCCTCCTTTAGCTCAAGACTTCGTGTTATGCCCTGAGGAATCAAGCGCTCCGCACGACGGGTGGGCGACCCACACGACGGGTGAACACGCCTTCATCTGGCAGTGTGCACGACCCGAGCACCGGGCGAGGCTACACGACAAATAGGTTGGTGGTTGAAGGGCACCGCACACAACGGGCGGGCGACCCGAGGGCGACCCGCACCCGAGGGGTAGACGCCCTGAACGAAGTCATCGACAGAATGACAGTTCAGTGCACGGGCAGGAGACCTGTGGCGGAACGGTTCAGATAGTGCGCCACGCGCACACCCGGATATACAGTCAGTGGCATATAGTAGTTCGACAGTCGAACACGTCGAAGCATAACCGGCAGTTCGACGGTGAACGGTGTGGCAGGCAAACAGTTTGGTATAGACAGCGGAACGCGGGGCGGTTCGGTGTGTAAACAAGTCAGCATATAAACAGTTCGACAGTCCGGCGGGGACGAACGAACTGGCAGTGTGATGTTCAAACGATCAGGCACGTAGTAGTTCGGCATTACCACAACGCGGGTGCGGCGTGCAACAGCGCACAGGCAGTGATACCGCGGGTAGGAAGGCGGGACGTGCGCCCGAACGTTAGAACAGGCAAACAGATGGACGGCCGGTTGAAGAGTGGGCAGACGTCTGAACGAATGGGCGGAGGGCTGCACGAAGGTGCGCCCACCCGCCCGGGCGATGTCGTGCGAAGAGGCATTGCGTTGGTAGAAGGCACACGAGGTGAGCTCGAATGAAACGGTGGATGGCATCAACAAATGCAGCAGTGAGGCAGCGCAGTTCGGCAAAGGTGGCGCACACGCGAGTTCGAATGGAAATGCACAAGTGTGGCGACAAGGTTATACCCCTTTGGTGTGGGCGGCTTTGTGCGACAAAGGCCGACCCGCCAAAGTGGGGAGACACGACAATTCGAAGAACAACACGTCGGCTTCATTGTAAAATGGGCGAAGTGTTGGTAAATTGGGGGTCGGCTTTGCAAACCGACACCCCTATCCGAATGGCGATGGAGCCTATATAAAGGCGAGGCGTTGTAGCCATTTGGAGATCATCAAGCAAGTGATCATTCGATCAAGTGAAGCTCGATCTCTCTAAGTCTTCTAAGGGCGTAGTCGATTTGTGCGTAGAAGTAGCGCAGCATGTAAGACGAGCTCGGTTTTGGAGGTGGAATAGGGGGTCGGATACATGGTCGCGGACTGTGGGGTTTTATCCTGGTCTTGGCACACAAAGGTCGCATGGTATATGCACACTGAATTGTAAAGGGACGGTATATGTTAAAGGCATTTCTGCGTGTTGTATTATCGTGTTGGCCGCAGGCACACGATTGTTGTAAAGACTTGGAAAGTTAATAAAAATATTCGAGGGCGCACTCGTTCGGGAGTTGCCCCTCCCAACAATTATGTGTTAATGTTTGTCCAGTTATTACATTGCATGATAATTGTGTTGGTCAAGATAATAACGTAGGTTATGAAGTTAATTAAACACGAATTATAATTAATGGAATTATAATGTTTGTTGTTCGGTTGTGAAGATTTCTGGTTATATGTTTATGGTTCAGTTTTATAAGTTTTACAATTATACTTATTCGGCGAGGCAGAATTAAGTGTTGTGAAGCGAAGGCGTAGTCCATATACGTTCTATTAGAGCGTATGGTGGTGCCGCACCCACCCAATAAAAAGAAAAAAAGATTGGGGGCGTGAGAGATGGTATCAGAGCTCGGTTGGAGAGCTGGTTGAACAGGTTGCTCGGTGGAGATTTGCAGGTGGTGAATGGTCGGAACCAGGTCACAAAAGAACAAAGAGATGGCAGCCAATTCCCAAGCTGGATCTAGCCATGCGATGAAGGACGCGGCAAGGGATACGACCCTTGAGTTCATTGATAAGGTACTCGGGAGGATGGAAAGTTTGGAAAACTCTTGGAGCCAAGAGGTGGGTTCACTAAACAAGGAACGGGAAACTATCTCAAAGGTTAAAGAGGAACTTGAAGAACTCCGGACGCAGCATGATGAGCTCAAGACATAGTTCGAGTACACTGATTACTTGTGTACGCAGCTTGAAGGGAGAGTAAAGGAGCTCGAGGAATCAAGAGATCAAGGGCTAGCGGAGCTCGTGAATTTGAAGGGGAACCTCAACAAAGCGAACAAATCTCTTGAGGAAGCCCAGGATGAGATTGCAGTGTTGAAAAGGGCCGTGAGGCACAACTGAGGTGGAGGAGTGCCCCATGTAAAGGTCAAAGAACCGGAATCTTACGACGGGACAAGGAGCGCAAAGGTTCTTGGCAATTTGTTATGGGACATGGAGCAGTATCTAGAACGTCTGAACCTATATAAAGGAGAAGCACAAGTCAAGGTAGCCGCCCAGTTCCTAACTAATGATGCCAAGATGTGGTGGAGAAGGAGGGCCGATCAGATTACCAATGGTAGTGATGATGACATTACCTCTTGGGACGATATGAAGAAGGCCTTGCAGTCACACTTTAGTCCTCAAGATGAAACGTGGGAGGCAAGGACCAAGATTAAGTTCATCAAACAAACTGGGAGCTTACAAACCTACCAGCAAGAGTATTCAAGCGCGGTGCTGGAACTTCCTGATATGGCCGAAAAAGACAAGGTTTTCAATTTTATTATTGGGTTGAAGCCGTGGGCTCGTAATGAGGTGAAGAGGCATAAAATCAGGACGCTTGAAGAGGCCTTCGCTGCGGTTGATAGGCTCGTAGATCATTATGATGAAACTTCTAATGATAAAAAGAAGTTTGAGAAGATAAAAGAAAGGAAAAAGGAAGACACTCCAAAGGAAGATAATACTCCGAAGGAGAAAAAGCCTTTGAAGTGCTGATTGTGTGCAGGACCACACATGGCTAAGAACTGTCCTTCTAAGCCAAAAGTGGTCACTGCTGTTCAAGAGGAAGAGGAGGACAACACTTCCGTAGGGATGATGCAGATCCTCGGAGCCTCTGCCACAATGGAGACAACCTCTAGGAGGAATCTGGAAAGGAACAGACTGGAATATGTGAGCATGAAGATTGGTGGGACAGAGGTGCTCATGATGGTTGACAGTGGGGCCTCACACAATTTCATGAGCGAGGACACCGTAAGGAGACTTGGTCTAAAGTTTGTACCGGTGGAAGCACATATGAAGACTGTAAACTCTCCTCCAACAACAATCCTTGGCATAGCCGAAAAGGTGGACACGGTACTTGGTGAGTGGTCCGAGAAGGTAGATTTCGCCATAGTACGAATTGATGACTATGAAGCAATGTTAGGGATGGAATTCATGAAGCAATTTGAAGCTATGGTAGTGCCTCATCTGAGAAAGCTCTTCATTTATGATGGGAGGGAGGACGTGCCCATTGGTGTTCCTACCATGGGTGTGACTAAGACGGATCATAAGCTAGGAGGGATGCAGGTGGAGGACAAGGAAAAGACAAACAAGCGGTTGTCTATAATGGAGACAAAGCTTGCTGAACAGGACTTGGTCATCTGATCGTTCTCAGATAGCATCTTGGATTTGTCAAGAAGGCTAGAGATGGTGGAGGACGATGAGGACGATGTGTATGTGAGACCGAACATCCAAAAGGAAGATCGGGAAGCATACCTGCGACGAATGGAGGTTGAGGATCCAGACAGATGGATCGAATTGATTAGTGAAGGAGAGCCGCCTGGCTCATCTCCTTTGTGATCTTCTTAGATGATATGGAGGATGGGCTCATTGTTGGCTGCTCAAGGCAGTGAGCTCGCAGGTTGATTGGGCAGGTGTGATGGTCCCACGTGCAGCAGAAAAATGGGGGTTCCCATGAACCTGGGCAGGGGGATCGAAAGTAAGTGTGGGCACATAACTGAGATGTGTGACACTTGCTCATTTACATATGCAGATTAGTGACCGAATGGAGATCATCGCGGATGAGGCTACATGTTGGTTGCTGGGGATTTTGGTGGGAGACCATCGGGGCGGAATGTTGTCGGGACGACAACGTCTTAGGGTGGGGGAGGATGTTATGCCATGAGGAATCGGGTGCTCCGCACGACGGGCGGGCGACCCACACGACGGGCGAACAAGCCTTCATCCGGCAGTGTGCACGACCCGGGCACCGGGCAAGGCTACACGACAAACAGGTTGGTGGTTGAAGGGCACCGCACAGAATGGGCGGGCGACCCGAGGGCGACCTGCGCCCGAGGGGCGGATGCCCTGAACGAAGTCATCGACGGAACGACAGTTCAGTGCATGGGCAGGCGACCTGTGGCGGAACGGTTCGGGTAGTGCGCCAGGCGCACACCCGGATATACAGTCAGTGGCATACAGCAGTTCGACAGTCGAACGGGTCGAAGCATAACCGGCAGTTCGATGGTGAATGGTGTGGCGGGCAAACAGTCTGGTATAGACAGCGGAATGCGGGGAGGTTCGGTGTGTAAACGAGTCAGCATATAAACAGTTCGACAGTCTGACGGGGACGAACGAACTGGCAGTGCGATGTTCAAACGATCGGGCACGTAGTAGTTCGGTATTACCACAGCGCGGGTGCGGCATGCAGCAGCACACAGGCAGTGATACCGCGGGTAGGAAGGTGGGACGTGCGCCCGAACGTTGAAACGGGCAAACAGATGGACGGCCAGTTGAAGAGCGGGCAGACGTCTGAACGAATGGGCGGAGGGCTGCACGAAGGTGCGCCCACCTGCCCGGGCGACGTCGTGCAAAGAGGCATTGCGTTGGCAGAAGGCACACGAGGTGCGCCCGAACGAAACAGTGGACGACATCAACGAACGCAGCAGCGAGGCAGCACAGTTCGGCAAAGGTGCCGCACACGCGAGTTCGAACGGAAATGCACAAGTGTGGCGACGAGGTTATACCCCTTTGGCGTGGGCGGCTTTGTGCAACAAAGGCTGACCCGCCAAAGTGGGGAGACACGACAATTCGAAGAACAACACGTCGGCTTCATTGTAAAATGGGCGAAGTATTGGTAAATTGGGGGTCGGCTTTGCAAACCGACACCCCTATCCGAATGGCGGTGGAGCCTATATAAAGGTGAGGTGTTGTAGCCATTTGGAGATCATCAAGCAAGTGATCATTTGATCAAGTGAAGCTTGATCTCTCTAAGTCTTCTAAGGGCGCAGTCGATTTGTGCATAGAAGTAGCGCAGCATGTAAGACGAGCTCGATTTTGGAGGCGGAATAGGGGGTCGGATACACGGTCGTGGACTGTGGGGTTTTATGCCGGTCTTGGCACACAAAGGTCGCATGGTATATGCGCACTGAATTGTAAAGGGACAGTATATGTTAAAGGCATTTCTGCCTGTTGTATTATCGTGTTGGCCGCGGGCACACGATTGTTGTAAAGACTTGGAAAGTTAATAAAAACGTTCGAGGGCGCACTCGTTCGGGAATTGCCCCTCCCAACAATTATGTGTTAATGTTTGTCCGGTTATTACATTGCATGATAATTGTGTTGGTAAAGATAATAACGCAGGTTATGAAGTTAATTAAACACGAATTATAATTAATGGAATTATAATGTTTGCTGTTCGGTTGTGAAGATTTCTGGTTATATGTTTATGGTTCGGTTTTATAAGTTTTACAATTATACTTATTCGGCGAGGCAGAATTAAGTGTTGTGAAGCGAAGGCGTAGTCCATATACGTTCTATTAGAGCGTACGGTGGTGCCGCACCTGCCCAATAAAAAGAAAAAATGATTGGGGGCGTGACACTTCGTCAATGGAACCCAATCCATTCCTACAATAAATGTCGCAGCTCCTCCTTAGAGTTAACATTCGTCCATGGAGCATTGCAACGGATGATGATTCATGCTTTCATGTTCACTCGCACCCTCGCACTCACAACCAAGAAACATTCTAACAGTTTACAATTCTTGGACACAATCACACCCAACAAAACACACAAGAAATTATCAAATTCAATGCTCCAATAATTAGAAAATAAACAATCTCATACACTAAATAATCTATGTACAAAGTATAATAACCTTTAGGTCCCTCTCATTTTCCCGGTCTTTCGGTCAAGGAATCAGGCTAAAATAGGCACTGATACCATCATACAAATTGAGAGATGATCAGAGAGTAAGATTGTTTACAACACAAGTCATATACTATATTTTTTATTGATTTCAATGGTTACATATTTATAGTATATAAATTACTAATTATGACAAATCTAGATCTTAAGAAAGTAGATCTAGATAGGTAATACAACTCACACATAGGAAAACAATTACTTCTAGATTGACACTTAGGGACTGACACAACACATGGAAGCAATACTTCCAACATGTTATACTAGGGAAGCCATATAAATTAAATTGATAGTAAAGTCTCAAAACATTTATTTCATTATACATCTCATATTGCTAAAATTAAAATAATCATAAAAACTAACTAATTTATAACTTTTTTGTTTTAACAACCTAGATCCATCTTAAGTCTAAACCTATTTAAGAGTCAAATCTCTTGTGGTGTAAACATTTCTTCAAAGTTTACAAAGTTTGAGTTTAAAAATTTAAATTTTGGCTATTAAAACATCATAGTTTGAATCGAACTAGTAAAAAAAAAATATTAATTTATATGTTTAATTGCAAAATAAATTATTTTTTAAAATTTTTTTCATCTAAATTATATAAATTCTAATAATTAATATCCAATTTTCTAATTTTCTAATTTAATTAAAAAATAAAACTGCATATTTGAAGTAGAAACTTTAAAATTTCAAAATTAACACTGATAATTGTCCTTTCACTCTAACAAACCAAATATCCTCCTCTAAAAGGAGATTTTTAAAACTCCAAAATGTGACTAAAACACGCATGAAATGTGACAAAAATAAATAAAAACGTGCAATCATTTTGAATTCTATACCCAAGTTGGCCTATCTGTCATTTCCTTAATGTCCCAGCAGTTTTTCTCTCTTGGAAATAGCCCTAGTGTAGTCTGCAAACAGCCTTATACGGATTTTGTCTCATTCGTGGTTGAACGCCGTTATCTGCTGTAGCTCAAGACCAAGCTAATTAATACTGGGGTTTACATCTGGTACTGATAAGCATTTTCTCTGTTGACCTTTTCCACATACAATTGTATTTAAAAATTTTTTTATGAAGATTGAAGAAAAGCTGCATATTTAAAAAAAATCGAAAATTAACCCTGAGTAGGCTTTTTTCTCTCCAACAACCAAATATTATCTTTAAAATGAAATTTTAAAAACTCCAAAGCGTGAGTAAAACACACCTGAAATGTATGACAAAAGTAAGTAAAAAATGCAATAATTGTCAACACTATATCCATGTTGGGCTATCTCTCATTTCCTCAATGTTTGTAGTTTTTATGTCTTGGAAATAGTGCAATTCAATACAGTTTGCAAACAACATTATCCAGATGTCTTTCTCGTTCTTGGTCAAAGGCGGCTATCTGTTGTGGCTCCAAACCAAATTCATCATTAGTAAGGTTAGGTTTACATCCAATATTGATGAGCATTTTCTCTGTTAATCCTTTACACGTTAAATTGTATATTTTTTAAATTCATGAAAGATTGCTTTTTCTTTCTTTTGCAGTTTGTAAAACGCTATGTAGGCAAAGATTGCTTTTTCTTTCTTTTGCAGTTTGTAAAACGCTATGTAGGCTTTTTTTAAAAAAACCATTTGGTTTGCATTATTTTTTTGGGTAATCTTTAAGTCTATTGTAAATTCCGGAAATATTCCAGATCTTATAGGCATGGACTTGAAAATTACCGAAATATTCTGGGATCCGATAAACATAGACTCAAAATCTGCAATCGACTTAAACTCACTGATTTTTTTCATCCCAAACTTCAAAAGATAACCTACATTCAGTTAGGTTCCAGTCAAAATTCCATCTTATCCATGGACGTTGATGGGGTCCTTTGAGCAACAGGAAATCCCCTAAGTTAGATTGGAACCGTGTGACTTCTGACATCACGGACGTAGTACTGTTTCAACTACCCATGAGATCCATAGTTACGTCTATCATAGAGGTTGTACTGTTTCGACTACCCATGAGATCCACAGTTAGGTCTTAGTTCATGTATTATCATAGAGGTTGTACTGTTTCGACTACCCATGAGATCCACAGTTAGGTCTTAGTTCATGTATCGTCTAGTAGCAATGTAATGCTCGGCATTTGTGCTGCGCTCCACCCTAATCAAGGTTCAAACAAAAAAATTCATTAGAATTTTATGGTTTTAAATAACATTTAAGAATAGAAGAATATTATAGCAAAAACCATGGGTCTTAAAAACTTAGATCTTAAAAACAGTGAATGTTTATATAACATAATAATATTTATTTCATACTGGGCAAGAGAGCACTTCTTAATGTAATTATTATTATTATTATTAATTAAAAGGATAATATATAAGCTAAGCATATATACATTTTAAAAAACATGAAACAAGATTTTTAATCATTGAGTTTTACTCTCACTCTACAATCATAACCATGGCTTGCCAATACCACATGCCCAAAAAAACATAACTCACTTCATATCACATTTGTTAATATGTTTTTTTTTTAATTAATCAATTTTATTAAAAGAGTATAACTAATTGGACGATAAATAGCAAACACTAGCACAACCATATAAATTAAATGTAGATTCTAGAATATTATGCGGAGGTTAAATATGTGACATCCATTTAATAATTACTGATAATTAAATTAAAATTCTAAAATCCTTATTCCAAAATAGACACACCATAATTATTTATCAAAAGCATGGATCACCAATACCATGAGCCAAAAACCATGAGTCATTTAACTCCTTCCATCCACAATCATGAAGAAGTCAAGAAAACATTATATTTATTTATTTCATTTCATTTGGTGTTACAACCAAAGTTATGCAAAGTTCTTGGTCATCCCTTAGCAAATTTTTTGTTAATATATTAACTAGATTATATTCACTGTGTATTTTCACCAAATATAGCAACCCATCATATAGCAATTGCCAAGTCCAACCATATTTGAGAGCAATGTGCCTTGTCATAGAATGATATGCAAGGTTATTTCTAAACGAATGAGGCTTTGACTTGTCCCAATGCAACACATATTTGTCTTGTTTTATTCCTATCTCTCCTAGGAATTGTTGCACCCAAAAAAATCTCTTTGCAAGCTTATGTTTCAACTATGTAATATGCCTCTACTATTGAGAGCGATCTTATTATTGTAGTCTAGAGACCTAAGACACTACTACACTTGTAAAAGAAATAAATAACTAGTGTTGTACTTTCTAGTGTCCACATATCTAGCCATATTTGAATTTATATAACCTTCAAGTATGAATTTTTATTACCAAAATATAAACAACGATGACTAGTCCTTTTGAGATACCTCAAAATCCACTTCACCACTTGCCAATGTTGTTTGGCTATATTTGTAAGCAACCCACCCACCACTCCCAATGAATGTGAAATATTTTGCTATGTACATAACGCTACATACATCAAGTTTCCAATGCTAAAGGATAAGGAATTTTACCCATTAAAACATAATTATGAATATATAAAGGCAACAACACATGAACACCATAAATTGTCTTGGAAACACTTACAGGAAAATCAATTTTTAATAACAAATCTATTATTATTTGACAAATAACAATACATAAAAACAACAACACATGACCATAAATTTTCTATAAAACCTGTAGAATTTCCCACTGTAGATCAATAGATTATGCAATATACTAAAGCAAAATACAAGACCTACTTCTACAACAAACTTGCAAAAGCTTAATCAAATTTGAGCAAGATCAAATAGAACTCATATAACTGAGAATGATAAATCGATCACACATGAACACAAAAGAATACTCTGGGGAAAGCCTCAGCTAGAAAACCCCAATCTCTGTATTATCATACAAATGGAAATATGTTCAGATTACACAAAGCATCAGCTCACAAGCTATCCTTCTCTAAGTACAATCTAACAATACAACTCACAGACTGAATAGACACAAGATATGCCTTCAATCAACCCTTCAAGCCTCTTATTTCCTTGCGCAGTTTTCCTAGGGGTCCAATGCTGCCACCTGTGTGAATTGGCCTCATCACACACTCATCAAAATCCAAAAGTAACTGCGCAATCTCCATAGAATGAATTCCTTCTGCATGCAAGAGATATCCTCCATGGAATATTCCTGCAACTGATAGTACATTGTCCCATCATCTAATCTAAACTGGGTCACTATCTGAACTGACATGCATGAGTTATTTATGAGAGAATATTCAGTTATCTTAAGTGCAGCAGTTAGGTGCATGCATGCATTAGCTAACTGAACTCACAATTAGTTTAACAAACTATGTGAACTTATCTAACTAGACTTAACTCAGTTAACTGAGCTAACTAATTACAACTCAAAGTAAAACTCATCATGATTTCCTTTAATCAAGGGATAACTTCCTCAATCAACGGAGAAACTATTGCATGTCTTCACATAGACTTCATGTTTGATTTTCTACAACTAATTAAGACAAAATGAATTAGTTAATTATTTTACAAACAACTACTAAGATCAAATTCAAATTTTAATTCTCAAATTTAGGTTAGGGACTAACTAAAATTCGAATGTATCACAAAAAGCTATTTATAGCAGTGCTAATTTTAGCACTTCTATTTTTAGCATTTCTTGTTTCTATTTTCAACACTCCCTCTCAACAAGAAAGGGATTATAAGTAACCCCAATCCCGTCTCTGTGGGAGCTTGCATTTAGACAATGCCTTAGTCAAAATATCTACATCATGTTCCTCGATCGAAACATACAACAACAACATGATCCTCTTGACCATGCAGTCTCGAAGATGGTGATACTAGATATCAATCTGCTCATACCTGTCATGAAAAATTAGATTCTCAAAGAGTTTGATACAACTCTAATTATCGTAGTAGATCACAGTTGGATCCATCCTCTGACCAAACAATCCCACTAGAATCTTTCGCATCCAAATGGCCTCACATGTTGCTTGAATGGAAGCCATGTATTCAGCCTCTGCTAAGCTAAGTGCAGCTAACCTATGTTTCCTGCTATACTAGGAAACTACTGTTGAACCAAGGTTGAAGATTCCTTCAGAAGTGCTCTTCTAGTCTGATGGACTCCCTACCCAATCTACATATGTGAAGCCCTAAAGCTTCACTCCCTCTGCCCATCTATACCAAAATCCATACTAAGATGTGCCTCTGAGGTATCTCAACGCATGCTTCGCTGGCTTCCAAAGCAACTTGGTAGGCTGAACCATAACTTGACTCAGTTGGTTCACCGTGAAGCATAATTCTGGTCATGTGTTCACTAGATATATCAGTGAACCCACAAGTTGTCGATAAATAGTAGTAGCTACTACCTCACCTGAAGTAGCACCCTCCTTCCTCCAGTTCCCAGCTAGAGGAGTATGCATGGGCTTGCACTTCTCCATGTGGAAGTGCCTGAGTATCTCATTGGCATACTTGCCTTGAGACACAAATACTTCACCATGTTTCTGCCACACTCCCATGCCTAAAACGTAGTGCATAAGACCCATGTCTTTCATCTCGAACTCTCTTGCAAGGTCTTCCTTGCAAGACTTTATCAATTGATCATCACCTGTCAAAATCACATCATCCACATAAAGAACAATGATCAATGGCTTACCTTCTACCATGATGTGGTAAAGGTTCGCATCTACTTCACACTTGGTGAAGCCCAACCCGATGAAATAGTTGTTGATCCTGGTGTATCAAGCACGAGGTGCTTGTTTCAGCCTATACAAAGCCCTCTTTAGTTGACACACATGCAACTCACGATCGAAGGTCTCGAAACCTTTTGGTTGCTCAATGTACACCTCTTCCTCAATCTTCCCATTGAGGAACGTGGTCGTCACATCCATCTGATGGATCTTCCAACCCATCTGAGCTGATAGTGTTAACATCAATCTGATAGATGAGTACCTTGCTACAGGAGCAAAGGTCTCATCATAGTCAATCCCCTTGACCTGTGAGAAATCACGGGCAATAAACCTTTCCTTATGTTTCTCAACACTGCCATCAGCTGCCTACTTTACCTTGTAAAGCCATCTAGAACTCACCATTGACTTGTCCTGAGGTCTTGGGACAACATCCCACACACTGTTCTGAATGATAGAGTTGTACTCCTCTACCCTTGCATCAACCCAGAATGGTTAGTGTCCTGCCTCCTCGAATGAAGAAGTTTCAGTCTCTACACACTCCCCAACCAAGGCCATGTAACCATTGTACCGCTCGGGTGACCTCCTCTGTTTGCACTGAGAATATTGTTGTCCCACATTCTCTCGCACATCCATCATCAACTTGTCAACTTCCCTTGAGTGTTTTCGCCCATCTCTGGAAGACTTGGTAGGAGTATATGTCTCCACTCCTGGATTCTCTGCATGCAACTGCTCTGCGTCAATCTGAGGTTCCTCCTCCTTAGGAACTGAAAGTTCCTCCTCTGCATGCAACTTGAGCTCCCTCTCAATTGATACTCGCATGGCTTTCTGCTCGTCGAACTTAAAATCTCTGCATACCACTATCCTTTAACTAGTAGGTAGGTACACATGATAGTTGTGGGGTGTATCAATGTACCCCACAAGTATTCGCAACTGAACTATTGGATCTAGCTTCCTCCAGGAATATTTGGTCACATGGAAATAAATCAATGATCCAAAGATCCTGAAGTGACTCACATCTGGTCGCTTCCCGGAAAAGGCCTCCATAGGTGTCTTCATCCCAGTATACGGTGTGGGCTTCTGCAAGTATATTGTTGTATTGCATGCCTCGGCCCACAAATGAAGTGGTAGGCTTTGGTCATGCAACATCGCTTGAGTTGCTCCCATAATCGATCTATTCTTCCTTTCGGCCACCCCATTCTGCTATGGGTTATGGGGTGTCGTCAACTCTCGTTTAGTTCCTTCTATAGAACAGAAGTCCTCTAACTATAGGGAGACATACTCTCCACCATTGTCGCTACGCAAGGCTTTTATTTTCTTTCCAGATTGTTTCTCTACTAAGGCTTTAAACTCACAAAACCTCAAGAAGGTATGATCCTTCTTTTGCATAAAGTACATCCAACATCTATAAGAAAAATCATCAATAAAGATAACATAGTACCTTTGTTTAGCTGTGGAGGTTGTAGAGAATGGTCCACAAACATCTGTGTGAACTTTCTCTAGGATTGCTCCAGCTCCACTGTGTCGATCCTGAAAAGAAGATTTCGCATACTTACCCAAGTCACAACCTTTGCATGTATCTTCCTACTCCAGTTTTCCCTTGGGAAGTTTGGTAGAAATTTGTTGTATGATCTTCAAGGCCCAATGGTGCAAGTGGCCCAATATTCTATGCCATAGCTCACCAACTTTTTGGCTTTGCACCACCTCTACTTTGGAACTCAATGCATCACAGGGGTCTACCTCCAGCTTGTAGGGATTATTTACTTGAATCCAAATCCTCTTGGTTTTTCCAGTACCGATATGCCTCAGGAATATATTTCCTTTACTAGAGACTACATCATAGCCTTTATCTTCTATCATAGTGAAAAACACAAGATTCTTCCTCAAACCCGATACATACTTTACATCACTCAAGGTGAGAGGAGCTCCATGCTCCCTCTAAAACACAACTATACCTTCACCTGAAACATGGTACTTTCCATCATTGCCCATCTCAATCTGCATCTGGAGATCCTTCTCCTCCAAGGTACTGAAAAGATTCTTGTCGCCGAACATGTCGAAAGAGGCTTCATTGTTCAGGTACCAAACACATCCCACCATGGATGAAACCATGCATGCAATGAGAGAGAAATCCAACTCAAACTATGAGGCCAGTGCCTCACTGTCTGATCCCTTCGAGGATCCCTTCTTGGATTTCTTCTATGGATAATTTGTAACATAATGGCCCACGTCATGAAAATGAAAGCATCACACTTTCGATTTGTCAAACTTCTTCCCACCATGGGAAGAACTGGATTTTGAATGGGACGGTTTCTCTTTCCCATTCCTTCCCTTAATTTCTAAGGCTATATTTTCTTCATCATCTTGCTTTGATGAAGATCCATCTCTGGTGCTTCTTCTTATCTCCTCCTGCATCAGATCCCACTAAAGTCGTTCCCAATTTTGAAGTTTCTCTCTTCTATTAAAGGAGTCTTGGTAGCTATGCCAGCTCTTAGGAAGATCGAGGAGATCAAGACTCGCCATGTCATCATTGCCAGTCGTGATCCCCACACTTCCAAGCTCATCCTTGCATGTGGTGAGCTTGTTCAGATATGTAGAGATCATGTTGCCCTTTTCACACTTGATTTTCTGAAGCTTGTCTTTCAGCGCCAGCTTCCTCTAATCATTGTTATTCTGAGATAGATCTTTCAGTGTTTTCCACATCAAAAATGGTGTCTCCTTCCCATGGAGGCTTGAGACAATGTGGTCTCGAACTCCCTCCAGGAAGATTCTCCTCACTCTAGCCGCACATTTCTTCCATTCCACCAATCCTGTAGCATCGACCACTACTAGCTTGGGGATTTCTTGATCAATGAAGTCCTTTATACCATTGTCCTCTAATACTGCTTCCATGTGATCCTTCCAGGCTATATAATTCGAGCTGCCATCAAGGGCATACTCAAGTCTTAAACCATTGAACGCCATTGGGGAAGTTTGAGATGTGATAAGAATTCGAATTCTATAATCAAGAACTTGAAACTTGAAACTTCTCCCATATTTGTATACGGTTCTTCACTTTCATCACCTTTGCTCTGATACCATGTAGAATTTCCCACTGTATATCAACATATTATGTAATATACTAAAGCAAAATACAAGATCTACTTCTAAAACAAACGTGTGAAAGCTTAATCGAATTTGAGAAAGATCAAATAGAACACATATAACTAAGAATGAGAAATCAATCACACATGAACAGAGAAGAATACTTTGGGGAAAGCCTCAGCTAAACAACCCTGATCTCTGTATTATCATACAAGTGGAAATATCTTCAGATTACACAAAGCATCAGCTCACAAGCTATCCTACTCTCAGTACAATCAAATAATATAGCTCACAGACTGAATAGACACAAGATATGCCTTCCCTCATCCCTCCAAGCCTCCTATTTCCTTGCATAGTTTTCCTTGGGGTCTACTGCTGCCACCTGTGTGAATTGGCCTCATCATACACTCATCAAAACCCAAAAGTAACTACGCAATCTCCAAGGAATGAATTCCTTCTGAATGCAATAGATATCCTCCATGGAATATTCCTACAACTAATAGTACATTGTCCCATCATCTGATCTCAACTGGGTCTCTGTCTGAACTGATATGCATGAGTTATTTATGAGAGAATATTCAGTTATCTGAAGTGCAATAGTCACATGCATGCATGCATTAACTAACTGAACTCACAATTAATTTAACAAACTATTTGAGCTAATCTACCTGGACTTAACTCAGTTAACTGAGCTAACTAATTACAACTCAAAGTAGAACTCATCCTGATATCCTTTAATCAAGGGATAACTTCCTCAATCAATGGAGAAACTATTGCATGTCTTCACATAGACTTCATGTTTGATTTTCTACAACTAATCAACTCAAGATGATTTAATTAATTATTTTACAAATAGCTGCTAAGATCAAATTTGAATTTTATTTCTCAATTTTAGTTTAGGGACTAACTAAAATTGGAATGTATCCTAAAATGCTATTTATAGCAGTGCTAATTTTAGCACTTCTATTTTTAGCATTTCTTGTTGCTATTTACAACAAAACCCTTATGGAAACCCAATGGATTCTTATGTATGATTCCCTTAAATAGGTTACATTACATGAAAATACCATGGATTACCAAAACATTGAGCCCATTAACTACCAATAGTAAAATGTACATGACCATATCAAATTGACTCTATGACCAAGTCAATTTTACCCTAAATACCATGAAATTCCCCCCTTTAAGCTTGACTTTTGGAGAATAAGTTGGTCTAGATATATTTTATGAAGTCCATCTAAAATAGCTTCCATCCACTAGAATATATGGAAAACTAGCCATTACAACTTCTAATTTCATAAGACATGTTTTGTTGTACATGAATCATCAACCATCTCATATCCTGAGATCTCACATTTCCCATTCAAGTTAGCACATCAATGGAATTTCCACTCTTGTACCTGTTCGAGTGGTCTATTTCATAGCTTGATTAAATACTTCTCTCCATGTGCAACCAAACTACAAGATGCATTTTTGAATTGCAGTTGTTAAAACAAACTAACCTCAAGTTAGAAAATGGGTACACTTCCCATTCATAGCTTGATTAAATACTTCACTCCATGTGAAAAAAAACAAGAAGATGCATTTTTGAATTGCAGGTCTTACAAAAAACTAACGTCAAGCTGGAAAATGGGTATACTTGCGACTCACATAATTATTCAAGTGATCCATTCGAAAACTTGATCCTTGATCCTCTCTATGCACGAGAGAGATGACATCATGTGATACCATGTCACAACATGTATACCTAAATAATAGGTCTTACAACAACCTTAGGAAATACATATTTTTTACAGATAGGCTTTAGAAGTTAGACCAAACACCCTTGAGTATTCGTGTAATGTTGTGGCTCTCTATAACATATTGGCTCATTCACTGATCATTCACACTATGATTCCATCTATGTTTTCTTGTCCATGTAGCTACACGACCTTTCTCTTTCTATATCTCCAACATATGTTGATCGATAATTGCCATGTACTCCTTAACCTCCACCCAACAATCATCTATTGTGCTTGTATCATCTTGACCCATCCTTCTTACGGTAGCTTGACCATCCTTAACATGGCCTGCATTTTGTAAACCCATCACTCCTTGGGCCATGTACAACCACATACCTTGTGCTACATTTCCTTCAACTTTAATGCCATGATTATACAAATATAGAGAAATAAAAACGTAATATAGACATATAAAGGCAAAAATACATTAACACCATAAATTATCTTGAAAACCCTTACAACAAAAACAATTCCTAATAATAGATTTATTATTCTTTGAGCGAGAAACATCATAGAGATAAGCCATTATAAATTTAAATAAGCTACATTATATAAAAATATCATGGACAAAACTACCCTAAGAAGGTTTGACATATTTCTCACTTGATTTACCACAAGATTTTAGTCCCCAAGTATCTCGAGGAAACACAAGTTGGCTCGACCAATGGCACAAGATTTTAGTCCCCAAATATCTCGAGGAAACACAAGTTGGCTCGACCAGTGGGACAGGAGTTTTATGCCCATTTTTCTTTTTGTTTCCAAACCATAATCAAGGCTTGATACTCTGGTACATTATTAATACAATCAAACTAAATCTTGAAACCAAGTTGATGGTTGTTTACTTTGTTCATAATTACATATATATTATTCCTAAAACTATACTAATCTAAATTCAATTAGTGATAAAATACGTGACTCTCGAAGAACAAATAATATAAATTTCGAGATTTTCTTAACATTTATTTTATCATAAGTTTTTCCATCCAAATCCTCTCTATTATTTATATCATTTTGACTCTTCTTAATGTTTAAAGAGAATTCAAAAAATCATGAGAAAGACGAGAAAATATATTATTTCTTTCATTTATTTTTATGAAAAATATAGTTTAAAAATAAAAAATATGAAATTGCAACAGATTGGTAAATGATGGTAATAAATAACTCTTAATTATACAAAATAATATGTAAATTATTATTTTGTACACATTATTATTAACTAAATATATTTTTTTGTTTTTTTTGTCAAGTTGTCTGTGACCGTCTATGCTTGACTTGTAGATTGAGGAACCGTGACTGAGCGGAATCTAAGATGACAAAGTCATTCGGGGATCACAGTAGCCCTTAGTTGACTGGAGGTTTTAGCATGTCTCCTCCCCCTAGCACAGGGCGCAACCACCCCCTGTGAGTTTTGATCCTAGGTCACCTTGATTACGAGGCCCATCCTAAAAAATATTGTGCGAGTAGGACTTGACAATTAAATATTCTTTTAATATATATAAAATAATTTGATTTTAAATTATAAATATAAATTTATTAAAGTGTATATTTTTATTTTTTTTAATTTAAAAATATAATTAAAAAATACATATTCTTAATTATTAAATTTAAAAGATAATTGTATCAAATTATACAAAACAATTTCTCATGGGGCATAGAATAGATAGTGATGGGGTGTACTGTTAAGTCACTCGGTGATATGAAAGTTACTAGTTTGAAATTTTGTGGGAAAGAAACCAATCATGTTAAGGGTTGGTGTGGCCGAGGCTAGGTGTGATCCTTGGGTGATTTGGACAACTTACATGCCCTTGGGACATGATTTGTCAAGACAAAGGCTAGCCTGCAATCATCTCGAGACTCAAATAGCTTGACAAACAAAAAAAATGATATGCTTCTTTTAATAATTACATGGCGAAGTCAAATGACAAGGATGACCTAGGTGAGGTCAATTATTTTACCTCACCATGTCTATCGAATCCAGAAATATTCTAGGAATTCACAATCGACTTAAGCTCAGGGCATAATGCATTTTTTCTTCAAAATAATTCTCATTGAAAATAAAACTCACAAATAGCTAATGCAACTTCCAAATGTGAAAAAAAATACTAAATAAATGAACACACAAATTTTCATGTATTTATAACAATTGCTTGACATAACTTCATCAAAATGTGATATAATGTCACTCAATTTTTTTGCATCATCATCGATTGTCCTCAATTTACATTTACAGTAACTTATGTTATTAATGGATTAATAACATATTTTCTCTTCATTTATGTTAAAAAATTTTGAAATAACATTGTAATGAAGTTTAAAAACTTTTTGTAACACCTCACCCCACATTTACCCACCTTCACCTGCTTACCATGGTAAATATGAGTTGAGAGTTACCATGCATAACCCAAAATCCAAGATTGAGTTATAGAAATGGGGTGCACTTTTCCAAACCTTTTGTAACATCGAGAGACACATGATCATACTAGCATCAACCTATCTTTTCAAGTGATCGTTGTCTTTGAAATAGAACCATTCTTCAACCTTGCTTTACATCCCAACCGCACACATGAATACCTGTCCATGCGGCCAGAGGCCTCCAGTCGCACACACAACCCATTCTCAGTGCAACTACAACCAAACTTTCCCATTTCTATGCCTGTGACCACGGACTTTGTTCTATATTTTTAGGCCTAACCTACAGGCCAACTACCCAAAATGTCCTAGAAATTCCCAACAAGGTTCCTGAGTCTTCTCATCTTGTTTCTAGGCTTCTTGTATTATTCAAGCATGCTAAGGATATATTAATCATTTAGACAAACACATTGTAAACATAGTATTAATGGATCAGGAATGCATATCTATTCAATGATTCACTGGTTTCATAGGAGGTTCATCAAGAATGCTTATTTCGCTCTCAAGCTAGCTACAAAAAACACTTATTAGCTCATTCTTTCATATAGTTATTAAATAAGTTTTCAAACCATGCACACGATCAATAACAAGAGCACATCATAAAATAAGAGATATACCATGTTTGTAACCAACATTAAACTAGAGTGAAACCATGTCAAACCAGTCATAAAATCACACATTAAACCAAAACATGTGCTTATTAATCTCAATAGGAAATAACACATAATACAATATGAATAGTACCAACCAAGTTAGGGACATCCACGTACCACCTGACCATAGATTAGGATTGAAGCAATTATTTCTTCTATCCCAATCACTCTCATTCCATATTCCAAGCATGATGTCGGATAACATGGGATAAACCAAACACTACCAAAAAACGAATCCAAATGTTAAACCACCTCCACCCTTAAGCCACAGCTATTTCACTTAAACCGGTCCAAAAATCACCAAAACGGATACAAGTTTTGATGCCTTAGGTTTTCTTCACCGTACACAAAGAAATTTTCCTATCTCCACCCATTTGTCAAGAGCTTCTTGGAGGAAACCATCTCCACCCTCATGCCACCTCAATCGATAATCCAAAGTTCAACCAAAATGAAAACCCACTATACAATGGTTATTGAGGAAATGGGAAAGGAAAGGTTGTACAACACTATCAATCTATGAAAATTCCATGCTAATAACAACATAAATGACCAATAAAACAATGCATAAACTATGCACTAACATCCCAATAAGATAATCAAACATGAAATTTCTTACCTGCAAAATCCTCTTGTTGGTTGATCTTTATTTGCTTTACTTTTTACCCTTGCTTACTACTATTCAATCTTCCTCTTCGCTACTATTAGTACTCTATGAATTCCCTAGGATGAGGAGAGAAAATGAAGAGGTAACCAAAAACCACTTCTAGGTTAGAATCTAGCCCTTCTAGGCTTGGAGAGGGCTCTCTCACTTATGTTACTCAACAAATATGATATTAGGCTAGGTAATATGCTCAACAAGGTTTGATTTTTTAAAGGTATAGTGATGATAAAAGAGATAGATCCATTCAGCATGGAGTCATGTCAAATCAATTTTTTGTCCAATGATATGAGGGAAAAGAGAGGGTTTCTCCATAGGGGAAAGGTAGGCAGGTATGGTGGTGGAAATTATGTCAAATTGTTGTAGGGGGTGAATGTAGAAAATGTGAATGAAAACAAATTAAAAAATCAGACCATGGATGAATTCTAAAATGCTTCTTTAAGCTGAAAATATTGATAACTTGGAAAAACTAAAATAGGGCACCATTAAGATGAATTCTGAATCAAACATATGATTTTCTTCCAAACAATAAGATACACATTTAAGGGATGTAAACAAACAATATAACTTAAAATAGAAAAGGAGCAAAAACCACGAACACTATGATAGAGGAATCCCTCCAAATCACCTTCTATTTCATTCATTCACTCGCAAAGCTTTCAAAAAAATAGAGTGCACAAAAGTATTTCTTCTCTAATATAACAAACAAAACCACTTACAATGTTTTTGATGTCTTTATACATCATGAAGGATTCGACCTCCTATCCTTGGTTGTCAAAATAATTGACCAAAACAAACTTCTAACTAGACACATCAAAAATCTTCTGCATATACTGAAAAATAGGAGTAGTTTTCCTTACAACCAATCCAAGTTTAAAACATCATTAACGTGGAATATTGAAAAATAAACATTAAATACATCTCCTAAAATAATTTTCTACCTATCTACATGACTGAAACCGCTACTAGAAGTCAAAAATTTTAAATTTTAAATGAAAAGTGTTGATTGTCTAGACTTGCAACGCATTAGCCAGTATCACAACAAAATGAAGTAGCCTCCATGTTATGTACGGTTGCAACCCCCTTCTGTAAAAATGAAGAAAATGGGTATATCTAAAATACCTCTATGATTGTGTAGAACCTCTTAAGTAAGATTCAAAATGCCTGTAGACATCCTTTTGACTTGTTCCCCACTTTCGCAACAAGATTGTCTACTTTCGCAATGCCTCCAAAAATTGAACATATGGTGACTCTTTTCTTAAATAAAGTGTTGGAAACATTAATTTGGATGTTGAAACCTTCATATAACTCACCTCATGAAAAAAAATACTTCCAACTTCACTATCCCATTGTTAACAAAATTTATATAGAAAGTGCAGCAAGCCCCTTACTGTGTTTTTGCAAATTCCATCAAAGTTTACCTTTTTTTTATCTCTTGAGGCAAAAACAAAAAATCAAAGCTTATTTGAGATTTCATGTTGGATATTCACCTTTGTACTAACCTCTACAAGCATGTCCAACTTACCTCTCTTTCTATTTCTTCCATATTCCTTGACCTTAGCCAGCTTCTTCTACACCAACATGAGTCTTCTTTTTAGGACCAAGTTTTATGTATATAGATTTTTCACCTGCCTATGTCGAGGTAAGGTCCACTTCAATTTATATTTTTCCTTGTTAAGGACAGGCTCAACAACTTCCAACTACTTGAAAAAATACAACTTATCCCTGTGATCCTTTTCCTCAAGTTGATCCACCTATCGCTGAAATCCTTCAAGTTGTTCTAGCAGTTTTTCAAATTATTTTTGCTCATAAAAAACAATATTCTCTTCAAGTTGAACAGACTCCACTACTTACAGAGTCACCTTGGTAGTGGACCTACTTCTAAGTCTCCTTGACTGCTCAACTGCTTCCTTCAACTCTTCTACATCAATTACCATTTTTCCTTTGCCTTTGGCAACATGTGCCAATGTTTCCTTTGATGGATCTCCTTCACTAGGCTGAACAATTTCTTGTGATATTTTATGCCTAATTTCCCTATTCTCCTATTGAAAGTATGCTATTTTCATGGACCTTGTCTGACTGATTTTGTAACTCTCCAATTTTTTGGTCCCTTTCATCAATTTCTACTTCCTTTTGTGTGCTCTCTGATTCCATAACTTGAATAGGTGAAGATGGAGGATCTACAGGAAATTTCTTGGCTACAACTCTTGTTATTGGCACCCTTGCCACCTTTTCTACCTCAAGTGAGGAATGCATATTCTTAGCACTTTTCTTATCAAATTGTTTGTTTTTAGTCAAAGGCTTTTTGACCAAGCTTACTATTGTAGGTGAAGCTTCTTTAATCACAACAGATGGGGTCTCTTTCTTCGTTTTCTGGTTTTTTGCATATTGTGCTACCCATCCTAAAGAAATCAAAAACTCCTGTCATGACTGCTCCTTTTTCTCTATCTCCTTCATTACCAGCAATTTAATTAATGAAAAATGAAATAAACTGGCTTCAAATTGACTTCCTTTTGTTTGAGCTCATTCAACCATCTTACATAGACTCGTAAATAGATGATAAGGAAGATTCAAAAATTTCTTGCTAGTAAAATGCATTAAAGGCCTAATGTGATAGTGATACACCTTACTAAACCTCACTTCACATGGGAAGTACCTTTGGATCACCTCCAATAGTTTATTATGTTGATCTTGTAAATAACTCCTTGGAATAGTAGAACCATAACCTTTCCGTTGTTTTGGCTTGAGAAAGTCATTGAACTCAACCAAATCAAAATCCATACCTTTGAACCATTCCATTCCACTCAAAGTAGTATCAATGGCCTCATTTATTGGTTGAGCTAAGACTAGAAAACTTAGACTTCCCACCTTTGCTTGCACACCATCAAAACCCCTAGGAAATTCCCTTGTCAACTGTAAATGATACCCCTGAATTTTCTCACAGAATATAATACACCCTACTTGTTCAAAATCCATTATGATGGTTGGATTTGCATTGATGGTTGTGATATCATGTGGTTTAAAATGTAAAATGGCTCCCCCTTTGTGCATTTTGTCTTCTAGAGTTGACATGGTTTCTCTTTTGCAACAATGAATAGTTTTAGGGTCATTCACAACTTGTTTGTGTAACAATGGAGATGTTATGGAATTTAAATCTTCTGACAATGACTTAAGATATAATCCGACAATTACACCAAAACAGAAAATTGCAGTCTTTCTTAGGAAAACCCTATAGAACTTGGAATTTCATAACTATTGGCAAGAATTTAAACTAGGGACAGTCGCAACACACAAGGTAGAAATGTAGCACTGAAGAAATTTGACTTTTTTAAAACACCTTTGAGCATAAACTTTAAGGGAAATGACTTTGTTATAGTTTTAAGACTAAGGGAACTATCTCATGCAAGGGATCACACAACAAAAAGGTGAATTGACAGTGAGAAAAGAGGGATATAACGCACTATGTGGAACCACAACGGACTAGGATAAAATGCAACGCAGAGGAAGAAAACAACGAATTTCAAAAGAGAGGCAACGATAATTTTATCCCTTTTGTAGACTTTAAATGGTTTATGTTGGCTTCTATATACAATTTTGGAGTTCTTTCAAGTCTAAATGATAAATATAGAGCTATATTTGCACTTGTGAGGGAATTTTGACCATCAACATGCGAGAATTTGAGCATTGTGTGAACCCATAGTGCCCCTGCCTCCATTTCACAAGAAATGAAATGAGAAACCCAAGATTTTTGATGCAGATGATGAAGAGTTGAATGATATAGGATGAAGAGGAAAGTCCAAATGGTCACATGGAATGGCCTGGAGTGGAAATGAAGGGGTTGATCATGATTTAGAAAGAAAATCATGAATGTGCAATAGTTTCTGAAAACACAACGCATTGGAAAGCGAAAGGACTGTCCTTTTGACCGCTATTCCTTACTGAGATCATGAGTTGTCCTTTTGAAATGACATTCAAACTGATATCAAAGAGCCTCCCAATTTGTGCCAAGATCATTTCATGATTTATTTTGATTTAGACATGACCTCTAGACTTAGGTCACCTACTAACAATGACTTAGAGGGTGACCAACTTATAATAACCAAGGATATGCATAACACAATTTTTGTAATGTGACAAAAGACGTCCCATGATTACCCTTTGTAAAGAAAACACATGGCTTGGGGACATTGGACTCTTAACAAAATAAACACCTTTACATGACACCCAATCTAAACCTAGACGTATTTGAACAATATTAGTTAGGTGACTATAACTAATATTTACAAATTTGACCTTACATCATAACAATACTAACATGAGCAAGATTCCTAGATAGAGGACCCTGACAGCTACCACACAAATTCATATTATGCTTCTTTCTTTACTTTCTTATGTTCATGTGTTGTAGCTTCACTCTTGTTCTTTTTCCAAAAATGAATCCCTGCTAGAATGAAGTCTCTCCCATTTTCTTTTATTCTCCTTTCCTTTTTCTTTAATTTCCCTTGTATTCATATTCTTGTCTCTTCATCTTCCTTTTCTCTTATTTTCATTTATTCCTTGAATTAATTATCATTTATTTTATTTTTCCTCTTTCTAATGCTAATGCCAATTTTTGTTGATAAGTGGTTGTCATTGATTTCAACTGAAGCAACACCATGGTCTACCCAAATTTTGCATAGGAATTTGACTTGATAAATCATCCTATTCTGATTCAAGGATCTTCTATATGGATTCTACTCATCGAAATGTTTCCATTGATATATGGCATGCCATGTAGTTGTTCACAATTTTAGAGTTATTCGTGTATGAAGTTATTAATGCTGGTTAGTGGGCTAAAACCCCATGGGGTTGTGGCATGGCATGCATCATTGGTTGTGGTCATTGAATAGTCAATAATTAATAATGTTTTGTGATCCTAAAAGCCCTCTAACATTCACTTGTTGAGGATCCTCTTAGCTTAGGACATTTCTATAAATAGTGACCCTCATATCCTCCTCTAGCAAACACTTTTGAACGAACTATCTTGTCATAAGACCTCTGTAATTTTTTGGCCCTCATGAGCTTCTAACACAGGATATGTTGTAGGGATTTTAAGGTTTCATTGAGGTCTAGTTAGGGCACAAAATTATGATCAAGTTTGAAGGTTTGTTTTGAAGCAAGTTTAGAGCCTTGGATTCTAGGATTTCGATGCTTCAAACAAGTCATTGTGGCATTTTCTCTATTTTTTCTTTCTATGAAGATTAAAAAGCTAAAATTAAAACCAATTTGAACTGAAATATTGATGAACCTTGTGACCCAATTTCAAATCTTGGTTCGCTATATTTTCGGAGATATGATCTGAGGAATTTAGGGTTTTTGTAGGCTTTTGAATTCCATGTCAAATAGGTTACCTCGGGAAAATTGGCATAAATTTCTCTCTGAGCATTGGATTCAAATTCCGTAAGAATTGACAAAAAGAGGACAAAATCTAGTTTGTTGGATATCATTTTCAGGGCTGAAGGTTGAAACAATGACACCTGGCACTTCGTACAAGTTCAATATACTAAACCAGTTTATAATCAGATCATCGTGGGATATTGGGCATAACACTTTCTTGAAGAATCCAATCTCAATCATACCTATGGGGCTCAAAAGAGGACTCATAGATCTACCACAAGACTAAATTTCAGACCTTGGAAATCCGAAATTACATAAATAAAACATATTCAATATCGAACTCATAGAAGGCATGAAACAATATGCATTCAACTTAGGATCACTGTAGTAAGGAGCACACATCAACAGTGAAGGGTAAGTCTTCTACAAAAATTTATGTATGATTAGTGTTTGCATTTGAAATTTGAGTATCATCTTTGAAAAATGTTTTTTTAGGACAACGTCAGTATATTATTTTGTATTGTTTAGGTATTGCTTGTTAATGCATGTGCAGGAAGGATGGCTCTTTGGAGCAACTCAAACACACACTAGAAGGAAATGCAATGCCAAAGTACCATTGATTGAAGGAAGCACAACAATACCCCAGCAACTAGAAGTGATCCAAGAAGCAATGTCTATTCAAGTGTTAGGTTGTGTCAAAAATCCAATGCTGTAAATGAGTCATCATCGTAAATTTGTAAAATAGTCATCATTGAAAGAGTCATTATTGTAAAAGAGTCACCCTGCGTGGAGTCAAAGAGGCATAGTTGGGAGGTATAGGAGTCACTTTTGGGATGATGTCATGGTTGTGTTGCAGGTCCTAGTATGATTGGGTGTTCTTTAAAGTACAAGAAAATCATTGTAAATCATATTGTATCGTGGATCATTTTCCTTGGTATAGAAGTCCACACTTTTGTCTCACTTATAATCATTATAGGGTGGTAGGGAGGTGCTATGCAGGTGCATGAACTCACCTATAGGTTTGATCTTGTGAACACTATAGGGTGGTAGGTTGGTCTAGGATGTGGGGGCATCCATTCAATTGACTACGGAAGAAACCAAGGCATTAGGGCATCCTTCCAGTGGGAGCTGGCGAAGAATTATTTTCTAGAATTCCGGGAATTGTAACTTTCATTTCAGTTGGGCCTGAATATTAAAGAATTTATTAGAAAAGTGTTTGGTGATTTTTGATCGAAAGGGGGTTTTCCACCTAAAATTCTCGTGCCTTTTTTGTTATTTTGTTTCCTGTTGTTACTAGATAAACATTAATAATACTTAAAGATTAGCTAATGCTTTGAAAATATTTAAGCATGCTAATTGCTAAGGAATATTGATTCACCCCCCTCTCAATATTTCCAATCATTTCCATAGCTAATAAATCATTAATTAAATGCATTTGGATCCCAATATAATGTTTTTGCCCTCACTTAGCTTGGAATACGTGTCACATGCCCTTGGTCTTATTTTTTCTTTTACAATGGCCATTTATTACATGGAAACTTAAGTTGAGGTTGTTACAAACCTCTCCCCCTTGGGGGAACACGTTCTCGTTGTTATTATGACACTTATGACAAACAAAACTATTGAAAAACATGACAACATACTACTTATGGAGCTTTATAAACATACATCGATCCAATTTTTACAATGAAATAATTCTTATTGGATCTTTATGAACATAGCTCGATCTAGTATCTATAATGTGACGCACACACACACAAACATAGATATACCAAAAAACATTTACTTCAAACAACAAATAAAGAAGGATGTACTGCCTTCATCTGATCAGTCATCTCCCATGTAGCTTCATCAGGCCCAAAGTGCTTCCACTACACTTTAGCTTTCTTTGTTGCTTAGTTCTGGAGCATGAGCGTCTTCTACTATAGGATGCATTGAGGCTCTAGCTAAAACTCTCCTTCTAGTTCCACCAACAATAAATACCAATCGATCACGCAATCAACATCCTATATATATCTTTTAAGTAATGAAACATGGAAAAAATCATTGAATTTCACTGATGGAGGCAAAGCAATTCTGTAGGCCACTCGACCAATCATCCCAAGGATATCAAAAGGTGCACAATGTCGACGTGCCAACTTGGCATATGATCCAATCTTCAAGGAGATATTCTTGGGCTTGATACACAAGTACACATGCTCTCCAACCTGAAACTCCTTGAATACCCTATGCTTTTTTGCATAGCTCTTATTCATATCCAACGCTGTCTTCAAATTCTTTTTAATGACCCATACATCCTTCTTTATCTCTCTCAACATATTTGGTTCAATCAACACCTTTCTCAATGGATCACTCCAACTAATAGGAGTATTGTAGCTCCTCCCATAGAGAGCCTCAAATGGACTCATCTTCAAGGATTCCTGATACCCATTATTGCAAGAAAATTTCACCAATGGAAGAGACTCCTCCTCCTTTCTTTTTTGATGCATGACTTATATTCTCAACATATCCTCAAGGATCTCGTGAATCATCACTATCTTCCCAACTGTCTTCAAATGATAAGTTATACTAAAGGCTAACTTTGTCCCCAAGCCTACAAACAACTCCTTCAAAAACCTGGAAGTGAACTTGGCATTTCTATCTGATATAATCCTCTTGGGAACTCCATGTAACATCACTATCTCCTTAATGAATATTTGAGCCACTATGCTACCTGAATTAGTGGAATTAACTATAATGAGTGAGATATCTTGCTCAATATGTCAACCACAACCATGATGGAGTCATGTTGCCTTGATGCCCTTGGTAATCCTGTAATGAAATCCATGGAAATGACCTCCCATTTCCATTTCATAATCAAAATATGTTGCAACAAACCTGATGGATGCTTGCATTCAGTTTTCACTTGTTGACAGTCAAAGAACTTAGCACTAAACTCAACCACCTATCTCTTAAAGTGAGGCCAATAGTAGAATTTCTTGATAGTTGTCAAAGTAGTGTAGTATCTTGGATGTCATGAATATGGATTGACATGAAAATATCTAAAAATAAACTTCTCCAACTCGCCACTATCAGGCACATAGATAATGCTCCTGAATCTAACCAGGCCATCTACCACAAGGTGATACTCGTTCTTATCACCCTCACCTTGCTGTTGCACTCTCTGCTTCATCTATTGGTACCTCTCATCATGTTTCCCTGCCTGTAAGATATACTCCTACAAATATGTCCCATAAGAGCTCATACTTGAAATATGATTCACTTGCACTCTCCTGCTAACAACATCTACAACCAAGTTCTCCTTTCCTTTGATATACCTAATTTGAAAGTAAAACCCACTGAGAGTAGCCAACCATCTAGCTTTCCTTGCATTCAAATTAGGTTGGTCAAACAAGTACCTCAGTCCACTATGATCACTCATCAAAACAAACCTCATGCCAATGAGATAATGTCTCCACATCTTCAATGCATGAAGGATAGCTTCCAACTCAAAATCTTTAGTCACATAATTCTGCTCATCCTCATTGAGCTTCTGTGATTCATAGAAAACCACCGATCATTATTGCATCAAGACTCCACCAAGTCCTTCTTTGCAAGCATATGTACAAAGCATGATGTCCTTATTAGAATTTGCAATCCTCAAAACAGAGCATTGGTAAGAAACTCTTCAACTGGTCAAAACTAGTTAAACACTTAATAGTCGATTCAAACTTATTTCCTTTCCTCTACAAATATCTAATAGGATAGCCAATATTAGACAAATTTTTGATTAACCTCATGTAATAACTTTCTAGTTCCAAAAATGATTTCACCTCATCCACATTCTCCAGATATAGCCACTCCATGCTAGCCTTAATCTTTTTTGGATCCACTACTATCCCTTCCTTGGAAACAAGATGTACCAAGTAATGAATCTTAGTCTGAAAGAAAATACACTTGTTGAGATTGGCATACAACTTATGATCTCTCAATAATATTGAAATTGTTGTCAGGTTTTCCACATGCTCCTACTCATTCTTTGAATATACCAATATATCATCAACAAATACTATCAGAAACTTATCCAAGTAAGGGTGTAGCACATTGTTAATCATACACATGAAGGTGGATGGAGCATTGGTAAGACCAAAAGGAACCACCGCAAACTCATAATGCCCATACCTTATACGAAATGAAGTCTTATAGATATTGTCTTCTTTTATGTGCACATGATGATATCTTGATATCACATCAATCTTTGAGAATATTGTGTCTCCCTTTAGCTGATCAAATAAATCATTAATATGAGGCAATGGTTACCTATTCTTCATAGTCACCTTGTTCAACTATCTTAAATCAATGCAAAATTTGAGAGTACCATCCTTCTTCCTTACAAACAACTCTAGTTCACCCTAAGGATACACATTTAGCCTTATGTATCCCTTATCAAGCATATTTATGCTACAACTTCAATTCCACCAACTCGGGAATGCTCACTCTTTATGGTGATTTACATGCTAGTGCTACTCCTGGCATCAAGTCAATACATAAATCAACCTATCTATGAGGAGGGAGCTCTAGAATCTCTGCAGGAAACACATCCTGAAATTGCTGCAAGATAGGATATCTCATAAGTACTTCACCATGCTCATCCTCCTTCCCCTTTCACTAGAACCATGTACTGCAAACAATAAACACCCTTTCCTCTAACTGCATTAACTTGTGTGGCTATAACCATATTCACTAATCTAGGATTCATCATTCCCTACAACCCTCATCCTGTCACTCCATCATTTTATCATAGAAATCTACTTTGTTCCTATGAATAAGAAACCAATCCATGCCCAAAAGCATACTATATGCACCCAAAGGAAGAAAATTAAAATTTTTTGATGTAGGCATGTCATTAAGCTCAAATACACAATACTTCACTCAATGATGAACTCTTCTCTTGGTCCCTATAGCCAACTACAATAACTAATATTTTACATCCACTTCCTTCTTCAAACAACATTGATCCACCAGGTCAGGATTAATATAGCTATAATTCGATCAAGAATCAATCAAAATAGAAACAACTTGATCACAAAGCTTAATTTCCATCTCAATAATGGATGCCTAGTGATATGTCTATATGTTATTAACTACTACATAGATCCGAGGAATGCTTTGACCTATATCCCCTAATGTTTGCATCTCCTGAGCACTGTAGATTTGGGGTATTCCACCCTAACACGAAGGAAAATCCTTCTTGATATGATATCTACCACAAATGCAACACTTCAATGGTTCTCTGCCACTACCTATACTCTCTTTCTCCACAGGCTAAAGCCTATATCTTTTCTCTATTGCGTTGAACTTCTTATGCAAAGCCACATTTTCCTTTTCACCTATATCCTGAGATCTTCCATGCTTCTTAGGCCATCTTCCTTTAGTCTTCTCATTACCCATCCAATCACGCTTGAACTTAGGCGTGCGCTTTGACTACTCATAATAATTCTTCAACTTCCCAATGGTTTCCTCCGAGGACTAAGGCTCATCAAATTCAATCCAATCTTTGAATAATAATGGAAATCCGTTGATGAACCTTTGGATCTTTGCTTTTTCATCCTTGAGATATGAAACATATCCCAATAACTCTAGAAATATGGTTGTATATTATTCTTCTCACATCAAAACCATCTTGAGCTAATAAAATTCCTTGGTCTTCCATCATAATATCTCTCTGAAAGGAACTTATTCCTAAAGAGCCTTTCAAATTCTTCCCAGGTCAAATCCTCCTCCTATATGTCTCTGACATTCTTGACATCTTCCCACTAGATATCTTCTTTTCCTTTGAGACCGAAAGTAGCTATCTTTGCTTTTATATTCTCTTAGAAATCATGAAGTCTAAAAATTTTGTGATTCCAATCAACCATGCTTCTACATCTTCTGATTTAGTCATCTTGCCATCAAAAGAAGGAGGATTAGCTTTCTTGAATTGTTCCAGAAAGTACCCTTTCCCACTCCTCCTATAATGATGTTGGCGGTGATGTCCCCTAAAAGTAGAGCCAAAATAAAATCCATGTGTAATATCCCTCCTCTCAGGTGTATCCAAGAGTATGCCACTCTTTATTGTATCATCCCTAGCCATCATGTACCTCTTCTGAGACCTACTTTGATCTGCATCATAATATTTTTCTTCATGTCTATCTCCATGACTAGTCCCTAGTTGTCCCTACTTTTGTAAATCTGAAAGGCTTTGAAGGATGACTGCATTAACCTCAACTTTCTTCTCTTGATATTTTGTAAGCATTTCCTATGTTTCAATCAACCTATCATTATCTACTTTGGAACTTATGATCTCTGCCTTCAGACTTATCAATGTATCTGTCATATCAAGAGAGAACAAATTTATGGATCAAATTAGAACAGTGAACTCAAAATGATATCTCTAGTAAAGAAACCCCTAAAAACATGAAAAAATAGCCCGAAAATGAAAAGAATTGATGTTGCATCAACACTTTATTTTTCGAGCTAAATTTTCAACATTTTTTATAAATGATAGTAAAATCCAATTTTTTTGTGCACAAAAATACCCTCAAAATGAAAGTGTTGATGCTACATCAACACTTATTTTTTTCGGAATAAATTTTCAACATTTTTTAGCGATGAAATTAAAGATAAAATATCATGGCTCTGAAAAAACTTAAAATTCCAATGGTTTGCAAGCATGGCATTAAATATAAAATATCATGTCTCTGAAAAGCATTAAAATTCCAACAATTTCCATCCATGGTGTTAAATATAAAATACCTATAATTGTTTACAACCATAACATTAAAGACAAAATATCATGACTCGGAAAAACCTTAAAATTTTGGCAATTTTTCAACCATGGAATTAAAACCAAAGATCATGACTACAAAAAACCTTAAGTCTTCAACATATTTCAACCATAGCATTATGGAAACATTATATGAGTAAAAAAACTTAAAAAATGAATGCACGAATGAAATAACCATTATAGCAAGAGCAATTTCATTTTTAAAGGACAAAAGTATAACTCTTTTCAAATCTTAGACTAAGACAACTTATCCCATTGCAACAAAAACCTAAAAATCAACAATGAAAATGAATTATCCCCTTTTAACGAGGCATTAAAATTGCAACAATTTTTTAACTATGGTATATCATATTATAACAATAAATAATATCATGAAAAAATCACTATATAGTTTTAAAATTGAACATTAATTGTCAATAGTTTTTAAATTTTAACCAAAATATCAACACTCGTAGATTGAATGAGACATAAATTGTTTCTCTAATTTTTGTTGCATTGTGGATATTCTAAACAAAGGATTTTTCATAATTAAAAAATATAATCCAACAAACATAGAAATGACTCATAAGTTCATGTAAAATCATATGAAAATTAAAACATTTATTTCAGGTTAACATGAAAACATGATTTACATAAAGTTTCTTATACAATTGTTCAAAATCACCCATAGGTTCACCCATTGGTTCTAGAACACCTTCAAAATCTACAACATATTCAAATGAATGACTGGATGCATATGAAGATGACTAATGTTCTCCTCTTTCATCAACTAGTTCCCCATCTGAGTCAACATGCATTCCCACCATTTTAGGTTTCAGCAGTCTTCTATATCTATGACTGGGTTCAATAGACTCTCATCTTAACCCTACTTCTTCTAGTAGAAACCTCTTAGCAATCTCTATGGTCTTGAAGCAAAGAATTCCTCTCTTTGTTAAATGGATGTAATAGACAAGTATGTCAACATCCTCTAATTTTAAGAGGTTTGTGCACTGATGATTTATATTTGTACCCTTTATTTTTCTCTTTCTGCCAATTTGTTTATCAACTACCATCTCTGGCTTGTACACATCATTCAATGGGTGTGTATTTGTGGCATACACTAGTAGAAAATGATGAAATTAGTGACTAGGTGACTAAAAGAGTTAGTCACCACAATTATTTCTGTGAATCACTGCTAAATTTGAGCAATTGTTAGTGACCAAACTAAAAATGACTAAATTAAACAAATAATTTAGTTTAGGGATAAAATATATAACTAATTAATTAACTAATTAAATAATTAAATAGGTTACTTTGTTTATAAATTAGATACTTAGGATTTAATTAATAAAAATAAAATTAACATAAAAAGAAAAAGAAAATGAAATATGAAAATCATCAAAAAAAATTATAAATTAATTAAATTAATTAATCAATTAAATTAAATTAATTAATTGATTAATTAATCAATTAAAATAAAATAAAATAATATAAATAAATAAATAAGATTAAATTAATTAATCATTTAAATTAATTAATTAATTAACTAAACCAAATTAATAATTAATATATTTAAAATAATTATAATAAATAAAATAAAAATGAATAATTAAAACAAAAATAAATTAAAACTGAAATAAATAAATAAAATAAGAATAAAAATTAGACTAGTCAGCTTGCACTATTTAGGATTAATTAGGTTTATATATACGTTCATCGGAGGATTCTTCTCTCAAAGAACAATCATTCATAGTCTACCATTTTTTGGTCCTGATGATGGAACCCCTTTTGGGGTTCGAAATGTCGACATGATGAATATAATACTGTGGATAATCCAGGTCATACTACACTAGATAATAAGTGACCAAACTAAAAACGACTAACTAAAATGACTAATTTAGTCGAGGACTAAATTATATCACTAGATAGTAAGTAACAAAATTAATAATGATTAACGTAAACGACTACTATAGTCCAAGAATAAAAATATGACCAAATAATAAGTACAACAAGTATGTGAATTAGTCATTTATATAAGTAATTTTTAATTGTGTCACTCTAGAAATGGAAAATTGCAATTTTGATACTGAAGTGTTTCATTTTACTATAGGGGTCTATGAATCCACCTGCAATGTTAAAATTTAGAGATAAAGAGCTTTGAATCTATCTACACTTTTAAAATTCTAAATACCCTTTAGTCTCTAAATTTTAATACTGCAAATGGATTAACATATTCTCAACATCAGTTTGACTTTCCTTTGTCATCGAGGCAACGATGTCCTTCACTAGTTCGTCCAAAGAGGACAAGGCCAATGACACTTGATATGAAGGACAAGAAAAAAAATAAACCGGAGAAAGTTGTAACTTCTAAAACTTCTGAGAACCCTAAGAAAATCATAATACATTATGTGTCTTTCTCCAATCTCTAGGATGAAAGGGAAAACAAAATCAAAACTAGACAACCCTAAGAAGAGTTTTGCATCCCCTCACAAATGGCCTCGAGCCCTGGAATAGCTAAAAATAAAGGACCTGAACAGTGCACAATTCGAGCAGGGGCTAGGGCCTCTGAGTCACTAGATGACTTCCCTATCAAATTATTAAATTTTCTTTCTAAAGACCTAGTAGGCCTAAAATTCAAGGCAAGGTGACCTTTCGTTCTAAATTCCAAATGCGAATGGATAAAATCCTTTCTAATTCCTAGTTTTTTTCTACCAAACTAGTAAGACAACACAGATAGATTGAGGAAACCACTATTGGTGCTCAATTAAGTTGCTAAGTGAAGTCGGGTAGCCATTTTAGCCATTTCAATACTTCATCAATCCACTATCCCTTTTGTCTGTGCTCCATCAGCAAGTGAAATAGTGAGATATCAAAATATGGATGGTTGCAAGTTGGAATTTTTTCCACTACTTTGTTATGAATAACCTGCATATTTTCCAATAAAAAACATCTTCAATTATGTCAAATGTTGACTTGAAATGATATATGATTTTTTTATCCACCCTTGCATTGGGTTATGTTAATCAAACCACAAAATATTTCCCTTTTTTGCTTCCAACTCTATCTTGAGGAATGATCTAGTATACTAATAATTTATCCCAAGTAGATATGAATCTATGTTGTCATATATATATATCTATTTATATATATAGATATATATCTATATATATATGTAGATATATTGTTGTGAAAAACTCAGAAAAGAAGTGTGTTGAAGACTAAAATTGGAACCAAGGATATACCATATTGCCCTAGGTATCCTCAAGTTTTTTCATAGGTTTCCATGAAGATCTAGAAAAGAGAAGACCATTTATTATCTCAACATTATTGCTCGAATTTTATGAATTGTTTTCCATATAAACCTATCTTCACATATCTGAACTATTTCCCTGAGGAAATATTGGTCTGTAGAAACAATGTCATCAATTAGAGGTTTGAATGAGTGTTTATGTCCAATATCTAAATTGTCAACATCATTTTGGGCTTGGTGTATATATCCACTTGTATTTGATTTAGATATATCTAACACCTGATTTTCACCTCTACATGACCAATCATAAACATGAGGGCCACCAGAATGAGTGGTTATGTTTACCTCCACAACATTTTCCATTAGATGCTTATGCCACTAGCCAATCAATGTTGTTTTATTAATGTGATACTACATGATGACCTAATAAAATATATGCACCTATGTGAACATACAAGAGAAATTCATTTCTCTCAGTGTTGCTTTTCCTCCATCTCGGCACATGTGGTCAAGAAAACTAAAGCAAACATCACCCCCTTTGATTTCTCTAAAAACAGGGGCCATTCGTTTCTAAGGTAGTGATTCATCATGGAATTAGATTCTTTCATATGCATCAAATTAGTCATAATGTTATCACCATGATTGCAAAGATTAGAACTCACATATCAATGACATGGATTTTATAGGTTTGAAAGTTGGAAATTTTCATTGGTGAAACAAGAGGAGACCTCGGTTTCAATATGCCTACTGGTGAGGTTGTTACCTGATTTTCTCTCTATCTTTTATATCCCATAGATCTTTGTCACCACCATTCCTCCACAAAATTTTCCATTGGATTCTTATGCCACCAATTGTTGATGTTGCTTTATTAATGTGATAATACATGTTGAGCTGATTGAATATATGCAACTAGGTGAAAATACAAGAGAAAGCCCTTTCTCTCATCATTGTTTTTTCTACATCCAGGCACATGTGGTCAGAAAAACTAATGTAAAAATCATCCCTTCTAATTTCTCTAAAACCAAGGGCCATTTTTTTCTCAGGGTAGTGATTCATCATGGAATTAGATCCATTCCTATGCATCCAATTAGTCATAATCTTATCGTCCAGATCGCAAATGTTAGAATTCATGGATCAAGGGCATGAATTTTTTAGGTTTGAAAGCTGGAAAGTGTTATTGGTGAAACAAGAGGAGACCTTTCTTTGAATATGCCTATTGATTGAGGTTGTTACCTGATCAATCGCTCCATCTTCCATATCCCATAGGTCTCATTCAATTGTCACCAAGTGAAGGAGTATGGTAGTTGCATTGGCTTGTGGGTCCATATGCATTTGATTTATATGCCCTTCGAGATCCAATTTTGATGCCATCTTCCTAATTAATATCTTCTCAAGGGCCTTCACACTAGATGCCCTCATCTTTGATAGAGGTCATCCTCTCTCTCTTACCATTTTCTTTCACACATAGCCTTTCAGACCACCTACTGATGTAAATGTCATTTGTTGTAGCCATCCATTACACTCATTTTAATAGTTAAATCTTCTTGTATTGATATCCTAGGTAGCCTATTTTAATGACCCCAGGAATTATATATGCTATGAAATAAATGATGTTGAAAGAATTAAAAAATAAATATTCTCTTTGGGGAATTGCAATGAAATGTGAAAATACGGCAACATTGCCATTGATTATACACTCCCAACTCATGGTCTAATGGTAACTGTACTTTACTCCCTTTTTACTCACTTTTAATTCATTTGTGCGAGGATTCATTTCACTTTTGAAAACTAGTTGATGAACATGGTGTAGGAAAACTAGTTGATCAACTCGGTGCACGCAGTGCAGAACACACGATTGATACTGTAAACATGAATTTGATAGAAATCGTATCTACTACACACATGTTGGCCAACTGTTTAATGATGTCAATACTTGGCTGACAATCACCTCCACTACGTTAGCAAACAATTTGACATACAAATTGAAGTGCCCACCTTATGAGGGTTTCTCCTCAATTATTTTTAACAAAGTTACCTTCATCATGTGCAGGGTTCTTTCTCATTTTTTTTGGTTGCGTGACCTAACATAAATGCATGTATTTTCATTAAAAAAAATATTTTTGTATTTTCTAATCTATATCAGTTCCACCATCCTCACGAATCCACTTGGAAGCCAGTAATATAGGATGTGTTTCCATATAATTGCATGTTAAACATTTTAGATCTGGTTGCGGGATTGATGACTTTGAGGTCCCTACCACAGCAACATTTTTTGGTAAAGTTCCACTGCAAGAGACATCCACTGATTCACGTTTCTCAACCCATGATCATAAAGATGATTCTTCCTAAACTTTTTGCCTAGATTTGGACATATAGTCCTTAACATTAGCAAGTATGGATTTTATTTCTTCACCTGATAGTCTAATAATGATGAAAACAGTGAAAAATGGCATTTCAACTAATGCAACCTTTCAAGTAGACACACATATCTTTTACTCTTTCATATTCTCAAACTTAACCTATCAAATTCTCGTCTTTATATTCATCAAATTTCAAACTTAATAAATACTAGTATTTGCACTAGATGTTGCAAAGGAAATGCTGTAAGGCATAAATTGAAGAAAGCAAATAGAGAAAAAAAATACTTTGATAGAGAATAAAAATATATTGGACACTCAAATCAATGCCCCATTAACTGGAACCACTTAGTAGACATTCCATACAAAATTGGCATATGATCCAAGAACATTGGTGCATACGAGAGCCAATTAGTCAGGTAACATAAGTATAAATGGTTTCATATATTAAAATCCACAGGTCTAACAAATCTTGCTTAGCCATTTAAGATATAGAATCTATCTTGTTTAGCCATTTAAAATATAGAAGATTTGAAACCTTTGTATATGAGCTATTGTCAAAGCACTGTCCTTGTCCTCAGAAGCATTACTACTAGTATCAAGGAGATCAGGACCTTCAAGCTGCCGAACCCCATGTATTTCATTGCCTGATCTTAATGATTTCATTTGGTTATGTAAAAGCCCCATGTATTTTATTGCTTGATCATTATGTAAAAGGTTACACCTTCTCTGGAAATTTAGAGTTGAAAATTTGAAGGCTATCATCATATTTTGGACTTCAATGCTGATTGGCATGCCATGAATCTGTGGGGTTTTTTTGGGAGTTATCTAGGTGACCTTGCCCAATTTTTTGTTTGAAATCCCGTTAGTTTTTGTTGTTGGGGTTTTTGGTTTTTTTTTTTTTTTTGCTGGTGCGCCCTTTGGGGTTTCTTGGCAGGCCTACGTGTTGTTCTCACTTGTTGGCCTCTTAGCCATTTTTCTGATTCATTGTGAGACATTAAATGTTTAGCCTAACTAATTTTTTTAACATAACACGTTCCCATGAATAAATTTACGAGGTGGTTGATTTTTTTCTCAGAAAATAAATAAATAAATTAAAAAAAAAAAAAAAAAAAAAAAAAAAATATATATATATATATATATATATATATATATATATATATATATATATTATATATATTAAATAAGTATATATCTAATATCTATATAATATATTACAATTTAATTTTTAAAATTATGGTTCATGATATTGTATAGACATTTTGGTTTGTGAAATAAATATATTCCTTTGTGTAAGATTTGTTTACAAAAGTTTATAAAAATATAAGAATATAAGTGTTTTTCATTTTAGATTGAAATATATAACCTCTTAAAAGATACATATTCTTAAACTACTAGTATTTTTTTGATAAATAATTAATTATTAATTTAATTTATAAAATTTAAATTAATTAATCATATAAATTTGATGGGTATTTGATGCCCATCAAAGTATTTGATAATGTTCAAATCTTATCGAGAAAAACTGATAATGCAAATTAATTGTTAAAAACATCCAAACTGGATTTAGTTTTCACAACCTATATAATCCCTCACTCCTGGTATATTCGGCTACCGACCACCATTACGAGGTGCCAGAGACTTTTCAGATCCCATGATGGTAAGAGCAAGTCTAAGGAATATGTCATTCTGCTTCATTAGTGGCAGGGCCTGATGTGTTGTCTTTCCCAATACTTTCCCATATACGATGGCAAGGCTTTCCATCATGGCACTGGTGCTCCCTGAATTTGACAGACTGGAGAGGAGAAGAAGCAAGTGGCTCCTCCTTTAAAAATATTTGAACAGCGGATTTTAGTGAAAGCTATTTTTTCAATGGAATGAAATGTAGGTAGAATGTGCAGATGCCTTTTTGGTTCCTTGTTTGTTATGGGTCCACTTCTCTCTACTGCTTAAATGAAGTTAAAATTTACGATGGAAGATAAGTCAAATTTAGATATAAATTGGCTTTGAACCAAGCTTTTGTATGATGTGGATGGAACATTTATATTCTGGGAAAGGGAAATTTGTCATCATTTGTGTGTGCATCTTTTGAACAGGGACATTTTGTAGTCTCTATATCCTCAGGGGCCTCGGTAACCAAAACAGGTTGATTATGCTGGGGAGGATAAGAAGAAGATGCATCAATTGCCGAATCTGATGCGCTGGATTCTGAGTGGTCATATCTCTCAGAGGCATCTGCAGTTTCCATGTCTCCTACTGTTTTGTGTCTTCGGAGCAAATGCAATGGAGAAGATCCATGGATTGGAGTTGTTTTTCCGCTTTGAAATCCCGAAAACACAATTGATTTGCGTGTGAAACCAGGGGAAGAATGCTTTGACTTTCTATCTCGTTTTGTTTTTTTTCTTAGCATTTTGTTGCCATCTGTTCAAAGCATTGGCCGTCTGTTCTTCAAATATTGCCTTCTTCATGTGAGATCCCATCTGCATAAAAATATCACATCATATTTTAAGAGCATATTCCTTTATACATGATATTTAACCATAACAGAGTGTTTTTTGAATGATCCAAAAGCTCACTAAAACATTTGTACATATTGGAAAAACAAAATTTGCCCCAAAAATGGATGTTCTCTATCTATCAACAAACAGGGTAAAATGAATGTTCTCTATCTATCAACAAACAGGGTTATATCAAGAAATAAAAGTAAAATGATTTAAAGAGAAATCATCATTTCTATTTCTCTGCTTTTCTAGAAGGCTCCAAACTGCAACAAAATTTAATTTAACAAACAAAAGGAAGCATATTTTAGAGTGGTCATACTTTTCATTCGAAAATCCTCTGAGGCTTTACCTGAAGCTCTGAATAGAGAGATAACTGTTGTACAAAAGAAAAATTAAACTCCACTGTTTTCTATCTCCTGATAAATTTGTCTACTATGAGTTTAACTATTTTTTAATGAAGTGATTTTTTAACCATTTCACCGAAATCTGATGATACGATTTTTGGTGAGATCACAATGTTTCATTGTATTTTTTAGTACAAAAATGGATTCAATGTCGTGAAAAATCCCTTAAACATTTGGATTATGCAAATTCAACAACTTAAAGCTAAAATTTCCCCTATTTCTAATCAGAAACTATGGTTTTAACAATTTCTACTCATATTTTGGGCAAAATCAACCACAAAAAACCAAAAGTGGTGTCATTAAACCACTGTGTTAATGCATTATCAGGTGACACCTTATCTCTAATTTTATCAGTACAAGTAAGATATTTAATATCACAATGTAGGGTTTGATTAATCTATTTCTGTACAAAATAAACTAGGTGAATATACTAAGTGAATACTTGGACGATGTAACTCTCCTTTTTTGTAATTATATAAGCCAGCATTTTCTCAAGTTCAATCGATCCTATCAAACACCTAAACTGATTGTATTTTCAATGAACATGGAGTAGACTGACCTGTGTCACAAGGGCATAAAGTGGAAGTGTGATGTAACTACATAGAAACTGCACAGCAACCCTAGACACAAACACAAGCAACCCAAGGTAATCCTTATCAGATGATGATGGTATTGTCACCTAATTTACCTGAAATTTATATACAGAAGAGTGACACATTTAAATATTCAAATTACAGAATGTGTCACCCTCAAGGTGGACAATGAAGGCTGGGTTTAATAAGGAAATTAAAGACTCAATACAAACTGAGAGATAAGGTTCCATTTTTGCTGATGTCATTTGACATTGAAAGTTTTGGGCCAAAAAGAATTCTGAGTAGACTTAGAAAGCTTCAAAACCGCGTGAGTCTTCCAAAAATACTTTTCCATAAATTCAGGGTTGCAAAACCTTTTTCATGCTGGTTCTTACATTCATTCTGATCTTGCATACTGTTTTTAAACATATCAATATTTATTGTATGAATACATTGCTTTTAGTCCACGAAAAAATAATTGCAGTCCTACTCTGCTTTCATTTGCAAAGCCATCATTCCAAGACTTAATGTAATGGCCATTTGATGATGTGGGCTGCATATTTGCCTGGATCTGCCCCACCAAACTGTATCAGTTTCAAAGGAGTAAAACCCAATGCAAGGCCCAGGCCATTTTGGTAGAATAGCAACCTCTTGGACTGGGCAGCCCCTTTTGGGGTATGTTTCTCAAATCACTTGTAGAAAACACATTCCAAGATGATGGTGAAAAATCAAGATCACTCAAAACTCGGGGAATGGTACCTGATGGGATCAAGGGAGTGTTACGCTGTCAACTAGCGTTATATTTTCAACCAGATCTGCAACACCCAAATAGTATTAGTTTCAAAGAGATGAAGCCAACTGCAAGCCCTGCACAATTTTGGCAGAATAGCTACCTCACGGACCTGGCCTGTAGCACCTTGGCAGAAGGAAGTCTGCTCTAAACAGGGCAGCAACCTGTGGGAATTGTTTCTTAAAGCACTTCCAAAAAAAAAATCCTGGATGAGGGTGTAAAATCAAAGTACTAAGAGAGAAGAGGAATAATAGTCACATCAAACAACAGTACAAAGGGCCTATTAAAACGAAGTGGTCAACCAGCAACTGCGATCTATCATGATGCCAGAAGTATATAAACAAATTCCTAAAACCTTGAACTGTATTGGGAAGATATGTAGATCACCAGATAATGCAAACATATTTTTACAATCTAAATGCTGAAATGGGCAGATGGATAAATCCCTAACTCTGCAACTCGAGGTGTGTGATCAATGAGGCAGTAGCTAGGATGAACAATGCACTCAAAAAATGACCTTCAGTGAATTTCTAGCAACAATAATCAAACTAATGTGATGACTGTCAGACCTGACTTTCATGACAATATGTAGCAGTGTTCAAACAATAAAACTTCTGTTACATGTAAGATCTCAATAGCCAGCCATATACAAGTACTTGAAGACTAAAATTACCGAACTCGTCAGGAGCACTAACATCTAGAGCAAAGTAGGTGACAAGAGATTGTCCAAAATGATTGGCAGAATGGGAAATAACCACCAAAGAACGAACACTTCAAGCATGGGTAGATAACCAGGGCATTGGTCCATTGATGAGATCAAGTGAGTGTTAAGCAGAATCCACCGGGGCTGCATTTTTGCCTGGATCTGCCCCACCAAACTGTATCAGTTTCAAAGGAGTAAAGCCTGAAAATATCTTCAGACTATGTGAAGTGGCGTATTTTCTCCATTGGTTATATTTCAGTAGTTTATTTTCTTTGAAAAGGAGATGCCTGTTAATCTTATAATATGCCATATGGTTCTCCAGCCTACCTAATCAGTAAAAGACTGCCATAATCCAAGATTCAATCGTTGCCAACAATTCAAATGTGAGAGTGACGGTACATTAATAATATATTGAGCATATATTATAATCATAATGAGATACCTGTGTTTGAGCTCCACTAAAACACGGTCTAAGGGGTCATTAAACTACCCTTTTATTCATATAATGACCAGAATGTATCCTAGAGTCAACTAGATGTGAATGTAATAATTAATAAATAAATAAATTAGATTGTTCTACTAGTCTGCAACCACCAAAGATTGCATAATAAACCATCATACACATGAGTGTGGAGCACAAGTCCCAAATAAATTATAGAGACGAGTCACACAGTAACTGAAAACCTCTGCCAAATGACCCAAGTGCATCCATACATCCTAATGGACTGCAAATGAATTGTATGAAGTTACTGCATGGTCAAGCATTTGTTGTACATGCCTTTTCTTGAAATGTTAATTTGGTATTCACCCATAGCTGGAGGTGAATGTTCTAAAGATCAAATTACCAGATCCAGAGGCAGTGAAGTTCTTTGATATGAAAGTATACATGAGCTTGAGATGTATGGGGTACTAAGTGCAGTAGCCTACTTCAAAAGCTCAACAGATTCTCATAAAGGATATGGCAGTCAGGCTAGCAGTATTGACACTTTGGAGAGAAGGGGATTAAGAAGCTGAAGAAAATAAAAATTGAGAAGCAAATATGATCAACAGGAAAAGGAATTCAGGATATGGTGCATACAAGAAAGGATATATCTTTTTTTTAATTCTCATGAAAATGTTCTTGGTAACTTTGGACAGAGTGATTATAGATAATATGCAATAAAGATAAACTTATGGGTAGATTGATACACTTACATAGCGATATTGTTTTCACTTTCTTTTAGTGGTTGAAGGCATTGGCTTCATATTTGTTTGTAACTTTGTGAACAGGTATGTTTTGCCAAGACCTGTAGGCAAACGATGCCTTGTTGTTTCTTCTAATGGTACAACAGTAAGCAGGCTTCGCAATGGACAGATCTTGCATTGCTTCCCATCAGCTTTGCCAAATGGTGCAAGGACAAAAAATGTTGCTGGCCCTGGTCACACGTTTTGTATTTTGGATTGTATATTTCATGAGGTAAATTTGTGATTTAATGATTTGGCATATTTCAGAATGTCGATGTTTCATGTTTGAGGCTTCCAATTATGTTGTCTTGATTTTATGGCTGTTGATTTTGTAATATTGTTGTGTTCTGTTATCTCTGCTGCAAGCAGATCAAAGCTACTATGTAATTGATATGATTTGTTGGCGAGGATATTCATTATATGACTGCAGTGCTGAGTTCAGATTCTTTTGGTTGAACTCCAAACTTGCAGAGACAGGGGCTTGTGATCCACCTTCAACATACCATCGATACCAGTTTCATGTTGTTCCTATCTATGATTGTGATCGGACAGGATTGCAAGATGCTTTTAATGGTCCTTTGCCTTATATTAGGGATGGGATGTTGTTTTATAATAGGTATTTTAAGTATTTTATAAACCAGAAATAACATACGTTCTATGTCTGCATTTCTTTTGCATCCTTGTATATTGTCCACAATTGCAATCAGAACATCCTAGCAAGCAAAATGAATTATACTCCATCTACTCTATTCGACATTATGGCACCTAATTTCAGTTTCCAGTCCAATCCCTTCATTTTCTAGAGCCTCCAGATTTTTGACATGTGATGTCCTATAATGAAATGGACATTGCAATAGAAGGAGGGGTTTCGTTCTTGCTAAAGAAATGCTCCAGAAGTGGCAACAAGACAAGAAATGCCATTTCCTATGGCCGTTCTCATTTCTAGAAGTGACAAATCCTTTCTCAAGCAACTATGTGCAACATTGATTGTTTCTTCCTCTGTTTTTAATGCATTATCAGGTGACACCTTATCTCTAATTTTATCAGTACAAGTAAGATATTTAATATCACAATGTAGGGTTTGATTAATCTATTTCTGTACAAAATAAACCAAGTGAATATACTAAGTGAATACTTGGACGATGTAACTCTCCTTTTTTGTAATTATATAAGCCAGCATTTTCTCAAGTTCAATTGATCCTGTCAAACACCTAAACTGATTGTGTTTTCAATGAACATGGAGTAGACTGACCTATGTCACAAGGGCATAAAGTGGAAGTGTGATGTAACTACATAGAAACTGCACAACAAACTTAGACACAAACACAAGCAACCCAAGGTAATCCTTACGGCGTAATTATTTTGCCGAAAGGAAAAGTTATTGTAATACCAAATATATATGAAGAAATGCAGGTGCAAATGCGGTTGGTTACCTATAGGATGTCACAAACGGTTAGCGCAAACGAGAGGACGTTGCGTTCGTTGTCATAGAATATTTGATAATTCTGCTGCTGGAAATTACCGAATATGGAAAGACCACCTAGGTCACTGGTAATGGGTAGTATTGCAAGGCAGATGATGTCACTGTCAACACCCAGTAGGTAATTCTTCGGGGCCAAATTGTAATCTGCTCCCTTGAAATGGAATGTCATAGTAGGAAAACTTGGATTTGAGGAGCCCTGTTTGTTAAAGCAAAAATCCAGGCTAATGCTTGAGGCATTGGCCCGTGGGAGATCAACCGATGCCCTCAACGCTTCCTTGACAGCGTTATAAGTAGTCTGTGGCAGAAAGCTGTAGGTGGTTCCAGTGTCAATGATAAGTCCACCAGAGCCATCAGGTTGAAGATCAAAGATACCAGCAGGGATACTCAATGATTGGCCACCAACGCTGATTTCCTCCAATGATAGATAATAGAATGATGGATTTGCGCTGCTTTGAATAATAGGAGTGGAACTGACTGTCATGGCATTCAAGCTAGGAGTGTGACCTAAAAACAAAGCGCTGGATTTGGAGGCAGAATCAGTTACAGAAACCAAACAGTAAGAAAACCTATTTCCCAACGATGGGCCAAGCTGTGAGACCAAGGAGAGAGGTCCTCGTCCGAAGCCTACTACCCCACTTCCTTGCAAGCTAGCTCCTCCATTGTCGTTGCCGCAACCAAACGCAATAAGAGGAAGTGATTGAGAAGAAAATGCAAAGGTCTCGAATGAAAGAATGCCGTGGGTGAAGGACTGGTCAGCATAGGTATAGTTATATTTATAGGCTCCATTATTGTTGCAAAGAAAGGCCGGAAGAGCCACGCACAAGGAGTCCGTGCAGGGGACTGTAATGTAAGTGGATGACCGGGAAGGATCATAGACTGGACTTGGTTTTTGATAGCAATTAATACAGGGCTGCACTGGGCCCATATTAGATCACTCCCGGTGTCCAAAATTGCAGAAAACGATAATGGAGGCACACCAATTCCCATGTTGATAAGAAATTCTTCATTTCCTGCGCTTACTGGAGCCTGGATATCTGTCGTTTGAGCATCACCCTAAAATTTATATCCAGACATGAGCTGCAGCTTTTGAAGTCTCTCGTGACTGCGATGGACTGCTTGTTTCCAGCGCTCTGTGAATGTGACATTCGCTGAAGTAAATGAATCTGCACGCACAATAGCTATTCTCAATCCATTCAGCGGTTGCACCGAATTTAACGCATGTAAGCAATCCACCAAATAAAAAATTACAGACAGCAATAACAAAGGAAAAAGGAAAAGAAGGTGGCGTTTGCAGGTAACAGGAGCCGGTTCACCTGCGTGGATGAAACTATTCGACCTGATGCCAAATCAAACGCCCAAACCTTTTGGGCAACCCCTTTGAATCAACGATCAACGGCTGAAATTGTTGCAATCGTCTAACATATAATCGTGTGGCTTACAAGATGACAGGTAGGCAGAGAGGGGAGCTGATTTCAGAGGGAAACACCTTACGGCGTAAATATGCTTTATAAATGTACAGCAAATTTCAATAGATCACCCTCATCTAAATAAAAAAAATTCTAACTTAATAATCATACACCATGGCATCCAACAAGCTCGCGAATTTTGTATTCCACCTTTGTTTGTAATTATGGTGGTTCATATTCCATGGAAGCAGAATATTTCATCCATCCACATTTGTATATATACATGATATTTGACAGTGATAAAGTAAAGCTGCATAGTTCATCACTATGTCTTTCTTTATCGTAGCTGCAATTTTCTCGTTCTTTAACAAATAGGAAATAGAACAACGCATACATTATAATTCGATTCATGTCAGGAGAAAAGTTTTTAGAAAATGTTAAAAAATCAATGGGAAGTTTGAAATCAGCCTCAAGCATAGCCCCAAATGCAAATACCAAGTACTAGCCAAAAAGTTTCCAAAATAAGATAACCCACATGTAATCTCAAGTGTCATATAAAGAAAATACATATCATTTAAATCTCATAGAAGCAACTTCTATGACTGGCAGATATTGATGCGATTTGGAGCCTAATTTCATTGGAAGAAAGTTAGGTATATTGGAATCCTTACAGGTCTTCGTATACAACCTGCAGTGCACAGGGATCCTGGTTTGGGCTCTTGAATGCATATACAAATGTGGTTGTAGGTTGGAGGAATAAGCTTGTCTATGAGCCAAACTGGCCCATTGCTAAATTGAAATGTCATGCAGGTAACCTACAGACACGTAGGCAACCTATATACTTAAATGAACTATGTTACTGTATGGTTACAGCCAAGTTAGTGAGAATTAAGTCCAAATAATACTTTGGTTTTGTATGGGGTTTGAATGCTAACAAAGCCCATATAAACAGAGTCTATTGTCCCAAATGATATTACCAACAACGCAGAGCTCTGGTGTCTATTTTCAAGCATTTTCAATGGAAAAAATATGCACATGAGCTAAACAAAAGGGAATCACATCAAGTAAGGTTCCACGGACTAAACAAAAGGTCAACTCTTTATCTCCCTGCCTTCACTTAACGCAAGTATTGAATCACTCGCTCAAAGGGAACCAGATAATCAATGTTAAATGGCATTAAGACTCAGGGTAGGAAATTAGGTTCACAAGTTGTGAAAGGTTGAGAATCCAAATCAAAGTTTCCAAAAAAAAGGCAGAGGTATAAAGGGTTTCATAATTTATTAAAAGGACAAAATGATAGATCCTAAAAACCTTGTTTTACCAAATGTCAAATGATTGTGGTGAAGCACGTCAATATCAGCAAATTTTCATAATCAATAGGAAAAAAGCATAGCAGAGTCTCATTGAAACCCCCTCTCTATTAAAGATACACCATTCTGTTTAGCACTTGGAAATAACTTCTACGACAAGGATACAATACATATTGAAAAGACCAACAAATAAGTACATTACATTACATTGACATTTCTTACCCAGGCAATCTTTTGTCATAGTAGGAAAACTTGGATTTGAGGAGCCCTGTTTGTTAAAGCAGAAATCCAGGCTAATGCTTGAGGCATTGGCCCGTGGGAGATCAACCGATGCCCTCAACGCTTCCTTGACAGCGTTATAAGCAGTCTGTGGCAGAAAGCTGTAGGTGGTTCCAGTGTCAATGATAAGTCCACCAGAGCCATCAGGTTGAAGATCAAAGATACCAGCAGGGATACTCAATGATTGGCCACCAACGCTGATTTCCTCCAATGGTAGATAATAGAATGATGGATTTGCGCTGCTTTGAATAATAGGAGTGGAACTGACTGTCATGGCATTCAAGCTAGCAGTGTGACCTAAAAACAAAGGGCTGGTTTTGGAGGGAGAATCAGTTACAGAAACCAAACAGTAAGAAAACCTATTTCCCAACGACGGGCCGAGCTGTGAGACCAAGGAGAGAGGTCCTCGTCCGAAGCCTACTACCCCACTTCCTTGCAAGCCAACTCCTCCATTGTCGTTGCCGCAACCAAAAGCAATAAGAGGAAGTGATTGAGAAGAAAATGCAAAGGTCTCGAATGAAAGAATGCCGCGGGTGAAGGACTGGTCAGCATAGGTATAGTTATATTTACAGGCTCCATTATTGTTGCAAAGAAAGGCCGGAAGAGCCACGCACAAGGAGTCCGTGCAGGGGACTGTAATGTAAGTGGATGACGGGAAGGATCATAGACTGGACTTGGTTGTTGATAGCAATTAATACAGGGCTTGCACTGGGCCCATATTAGATCACTCCCGGTGTCCAAAATTGCAGAAAACGATAATGGAGGCATACCAATTCCCATGTTGATAAGAAATTCTTCATTTCCTGCGCTTACTGGAGCCTGGATATTTGCCGTTTGAGCATCACCCTGAAATTTATTTACTGGAGCCTGGATATCTGCCGTTTGAGCATCACCCTGAAATTTATTTCCAGACATGAGCTGCAGCTTTTGAAGTCTCTCGTGACTGCGATGGACTGCTCGTTTCCAGCGCTCTGTGAATGTGACATTCGCTGAAGTAAATGAATCTGCACGCACAATATCTATTCTCAATCCATTCAGCGGTTGCACCAAATTTAACACATGCAAGCAATCCACCAAATAAAAAATTACAGACAACAATAACAAAGGAAAAAGGAAAAGAAGGTGGCGTTTGCAGGTAACAGGAGCCGGTTCAGCTGCGCGGATGAAACTATTCGATCGGATGCCAAATCAAACGCCCAAATCTTTTGGGCAACCCTTTGAATCAACGATCAACGGCTGAAATTGTTGCAATCGTCTAACATATAATCGTGTGGCTTACAAGATGACAGGTAAGCAGAGAGAGGAGTTGATTTCAGAGGGAAACGCCTTACGGCGTAATTACTCATAGTAATACTACATTTAACAGTCATATAACCACTTAATGTTATTATTATTAATATTAATAATGGATATTATTAGGCCCGAGGGTTAGTTCAATTGGTCGAGTTCTCGTCAATAAAGAATCTTGTTAATGGGAGCTCACTACTGAAAAATGCAGCAAGAAATTCTCAATTTGATTTTTTGATTAAATTGAGAAAATTTGAATTTTCACATCAGCAGAAATCTTGGATGCATAACTTGTGTGACATGGCTTGTGTCAACTAATTTACTCAGTAAATTCGAGTTGGAAGAGTTAGAGTTTATTACAGCATGTTTTATTGCTAATTTGTAGCAATCAAAGTCAGTTATCTCAAGTTGTTTTCATTTAAACTAGTTCCAAATATTGGAGGAACAAGTGGAAGGTCAATTGTGCGGTGGGACTTCAGTCAAACTCAGTGATCATCCAGTTAATTGATCAATCATCCCAAAATAGCTAGTTCATGCAGACAATTTGAGTTACCCAGTTGAGTTGGATATTCCAAGGCAGTGTAACATCAGTTGTAGACTATTTCGGAGTGTACAGGTGTTGCATGCAACCTAATGATCAACCCGAGTAATTGTGCAATCCATTTTGGATAAATTCCTAAATAATAAGGGCCTAATTTCTCAAGGAATTGTGCAAGGAAATAGGAGCTCAAGAAGAGGCTGAAATTGACTAATTTTGGGTTAGAGCTTCTCATTAAGCAAAGAGATAGGTTACACACTTGCACATTGTGCTCAAGTCAGAAAATGTAGAATTTTCTCTACAAATCAGCTAGCTCACTGATATCATGTAGAAATTTCACCTGCAGATCCAACTGATATATGCAATGTACTAAAGCATAATACTAGATCTACATCTACCATAAACTTTGCAGAAGCTAATCAACCGTGAGCAACATCGAGCATGAACACATATAATTGATAAGAAGGAATCAATCACACATAACACAGAATATATCACTGGGGAAAGCACCAGCATAAAACCCCAACCCTGTAGTATAAATCAAGTGGAAATCCTCAACAACATACAAAAAGAATCATCTCAAAAGCTATCATGCTTTCTAATGATGAAGCTCATGGACTACCGAACCCCGTATATAAAGGCTTCACCTCAGGTCCAAGCTCATATTTCCTTGCACAGTTTTGATTGGGGTCCAATTACAAAACACATGTAAATTGGCTTGATCATACCTGTTGTCAACCTCAGGTCCAACTACACAATACTTGAGGACTCAAGTTCCTCCTGCATGCAAGGAATACTTACTAGAAATATCCTAGTATCTGATAGTACACTGTCCCACATCTGATCTCAACTGGGTCTCTAACAGAACTGACATGAATCAATTATCCATGAGAAAATACTTAGTTATCTGAAATAATAGTCACACATGCATGCAAGCATCAACAAAATATATCTCATTAATTTAACAACTTGTTAAATTAATCTAATTGAACTTGACTAAGTTAAGCTAATTCAACTAATCCTCTCAATATAGAACTCATCCTTGATTCCTCAATCAGTGGAGCAAATCAAGGACACATTCCCAAATCAGTGGAGAAATAATTGCATGTTCTCACAAAGACTTCAAGTTTGCTTTTCCTTGACTAATTAACTCATGGAGAATTAATTAATTAATATTCCAAACTGCTAGTAAGACCAAATTTGAATTTACTTCCTATAGATAGACCAGGGACTACTATAAATAGCAAGGCACCCAGAAATGTTATTTTTAAAATATGTTATTTTTAGCAGTTTCACCTCTCACCCGAGGTGGCCAAAATGCTCATTGGCCAAACTGCTATTTTTAGCAATTTCTATTTTTACATTTCTTGTTGCACATTTTTCAACAGAAAATCCTGTTGAAATGTGGCAACAAGAATATTCCAATTTAATTTGTCCTTGAATTAAATTGTGAATTAAAATCGAATTTAGTCTCAATAGCTACTTGGAAATAATTAATTAAGTTATCTTGGCGTAATTAGTTGGAGAAATTCAAGTTAGAAGTCTTTCTAAAGTCATGATGGAGTTATCCCTTAAAGTAAGGAGATAAGCCTTAAATTAAGGAGATAAGGTTGAGTTATATTTGAGTTGTAATTAGTTAACTCAGTTTACTCAGTTAAGTCCAGTTAAATTATTTCCAAACTATTTGAGGAACTAATAGAGAGTTAACAGTCAGTTGATGCATGCATGCACTCAACTAGTGTACTCCAGTTAACTGAAAATTCCTTCATCAGAAACTCATGCTTGTCTATTCTGAGAAATCCAAATGAGATTAAAGACAAGGACAGTGTACTATCATTTGCATGTGTTTTCTTATAAAGAAAACTCATGCATGCAGAAGGAATCATTCCTTGAGGATTGCGCAATTCCGACAGTGTGTGAGATAGTGTTCCACTTGGTTGAAGGTGAATCATCCCAGATGAATAACACAAGGAAATAGGAGCTTAGAGAGCAAAGAGGAAGGCTTGAGAGAAGCGAGGTTTGCCTATGAGCATCTGTGAGGATTGTACTGAGAGCTGGCTAGCCGTGAGAGCTAAGGTTTTGTATAATTCCTATGTATTTCCACCTTGTATGATAATACAGATAGTGGGGTTTTTAGCTGAGGCTTTCCCCAAAGTATTTTCATGTGTATTGTGCATTTGTTCTTCTTCTTCTGGTTATACTATTCAGCTCAATCTTTAAGCTTCCACAAATTAATAGTAGAAGTAAGGTATAGTATTCTTCTTTGATTTATATTGCATTATCGGGTTAACCTGCACCAGATTTTCTACATGGTACCAGAGTTGGATTTGTAGAAATTTTCTACATAGTAGCGAAGCTATGAACAGTATACGGAGAAGAGAATTCGAAGTTTGAAGATCGGGGGTTGTAAGTGAAAATCGAATTCATATCATACTTCAAGGTTCACTAATGGCGTTCTATGGCTTGAGACTCGAGTATGCCTTGGAAGGTAGCTCGAATGACATAGCATGGAAAGATAGAATGGAGGATGCATTAGAAGACAATGGCTTGAAGGAATACATTAATCAAGAAATCCAAAAGCCAACTTCAACTAATGCACAAGAGTTGGCTAAGTGGAAGAAGTGTGTGGTGAATGTGAGACAGATCATCCTTGAGGGAGTTCAAGACCATATTGTCTCGAGTCTCCATGGGAAGGATACTCCATTTTCAATGTGGAAGACATTGAAGGACCTCTACAAGAACAGTAATGACTAGAGGAAATCGGTGCTCAAGGATAAGCTTTGAAGAATCAAGATGGAGAAGGGAAATACTATTTCCACATATCTGAAAAAGCTCACCACCTATAGAGATGAGCTTGATAGTGTGGGAATAGCTACTGTCGATGATGATATGGTAAGCCTCGCTCTCCTTGTCCTTCAGAGAGTTGAAATAGCTACCAGGACTCTGTGAATGGAAGGGAGAAATTGCTGGATTAGGAACGACTGTGGTCGGATCTCATGCAATAGGAGATCAGGAGGAGCACACGAGATGGTTCTTCATCCAAGGATGATGATGAAGAAAATCTAGCCTTAGCAAGTAAGGCAGAGAAAGGGAAGGTGAAGCCTTCCCATTCCAAATTAAATTCTTCTCATGGAGGGAAGAAGGGTGAAAAGTATAAAGTGAGATGCTTTAATTGTAACGAGATGGGACATTATGTGACTAATTACCTATCGAAGAAGTCCAAGAAGGGATCCTCGGATGGATCGAAAGGTAAGGCATTAACCTCTCAGTTCAAAATGGACTTTACCCTCATCACATGCATGGTTTCATCGATGATGGGCTATGTTTAGTATCTTGACAGTGAAGCCTCATTCCACATGACCGGTGATAAAATTTTATTCAGTACCTTGAAGGAGAAAGACCTCAATATGCGCATAGAGATGGGTGACGACGGAAGGTATAGTGTTTCATGAGTGGGCACGGTTGCTTTTCAGAGGGAGCAGGGAGCTCTTATCACCTTGACATATATGAAGTATGTGCCTAGACTAAAGAAGAACTTGGTATCGGTCACGATGTTGGAGGACAAAGGCTACGATGTTGTCTTTAGTAAAGGAAAGGTGTTCCTAAGACACATAGCCACGGGTCAGACCAAGAGGATTGGGATTTAGGTGAATAATCTCTATAAACTAGAGGTAGATGATTATGCAACATTGAGTACGAAAGTAGAATTGGTGCAAAGCCAAGACATTGGTGAGTTGTGGCACAGGCGGTTGGGCCATTTGAATCATGGGGCTTTGAAGATAATGTAGTAGATATCTATAGGACTTCCCAAAGGTAAACTTGAGCAAGTTGACACATGCAAAGGTTGTACCCTAGGAAATCACACCAAGTCTTCCTTTCATGATCAAGACAGTCGAGCAGAGGCTATCTTAGAGTGAGTTCATACTAATGTGTGTGGACCATTCTCGATGGCATCCACAACGAAGCAAAGGTATTTTGTGATTTTCACTGATGATTTTTCTCGTAGATGCTGGATTTATTTCGTGCAGAAGAAGGACCAAACCTTCTCAAAATTTTGTGAGTTCAACTCTTTGGTTGAGAAAGAGTCAGGGAAGAAGACCAAGCCCTTGAGAATCGACAATGGTGCAGAATATGTCTCTCAAGAGTTTATGCAATTTTGTGCAACGGAAAGAATTAAACGAGAGTTGATGACACCTCATAACCCACAGCAGAATGGGGTGGCTGAGAAGAAGAATAGAACTGTTGTAGGGGAAACACGGGAAATGCTTCATGAACAAGGCCTACCACTTCACTTGTGGGCTGAGGCATGCAACACATCGGTCTATTTGCAGAATAGAAGCCCGCATCACATACTTGGGATGAAGACACCAGAGGAAGATTTCTCTGATAAGAGACCAATTGTGGGTCAGTTAAGGATCTTTGGTTCATCGGTATATTTCCATGGGACAAAGAATGCACAAAAGAAGCTTGAGCCGATAGTAGAGTTGGGGATACTTGTGGGGTACACTGATACACCCCACAACTATCGGGTGTACTTGCCTACCAGTCGAAGGACAGTGGTTCGCAGAGATCTCAAGTTTGATGAGCAGAAGGCCATGCGAGTTTCCTTTGAGAGGGAGCTCCAACTATAGGTTGTGGAGGAATTGTTGGTTCCTAAGGAGGAGGAGCCTCAGACTCATGTGAAGTAGCCACACGCATAGGTTCTAGGAGTGGAGACATCAACTCAAGCAGAGTCTTCCAGAGATGGATGGAAGCGCACAAGAGAATCTCACACATTGTTGGAGGATACGAGAGAGAATGTGGGAGCACCATCTTCTCAACGCAAACAGAGGAGGTCACCTGAGAGGTACACTGGATACATGGCCCTTGCTAGGGAATGTGTTGAGACTGAGCCATCTTCCTTTGAGGAAGTAGTGCATCAACCGATTTGGGTTGATGTTATGGCAAAGAAGTATGACTCCATAGTTCGTAACAATGTTTGGGACATGGTTTCGAGACCAGAGAACAAGTCAGTTATGAGTTCCTATTGGCTTTACAAGGTAAAGCAAGCTGCTGATGATGGGAGGATCATGTTGCTGTAGTACAATCCCTTTCTTGTTTAGAGGGAGTGTTGAAATGTGGCAACAAGAATATTCCAATTTAATTTTTCCTTGAATTAAATTGTGAATTAAAATCAAATTTAGTCTTAACAGCTACTTGGAAATAATTAATTAAGTTATTTTGACTTAATTCATTGGAGAAGTTCAAGTTAGAAGTATTTCTGAAGTCATGCTAGATTTATCCCTTAAATTAAGGAGATAAGCCTTAAATTAAGGAGATAAGGTTGAGTTATATTTGAGTTGTAATTAGTTAACTCAATTTACTGAGTTAAGTCTAGTTAAATTAGTTCCAAATTGTTTGAGGAACTAATAGAGAGTTAACACTCAGTTGATGCATTCATGTACTCAACTAGTGTACTCCAATTAACTGGAGATTCCCTCATCAGAAACTAATGCATGTCTATTCTGAGAAAGACCTAGTTGAGATTAAAGACAAGGACAGTGTACTATCAGTTGCATGTGTTTTCTTATAAAGAAAACTCATGCATGCAGAAGGAATCATTCTTGAGGATTGCGTAGTTCTGACAGTGTGTGAGATAGTGTTCCACTTGGTTGAAGGTGAATCATCCCAGAGGAATAGCGCAATGAAATAGGATCTTGGAGGGTAGAGAGGAAAGCTTGAGAGAAGCTAGGATTGCCTGTGAGCGTCTGTGAGGATTGTACTGAGAGTTGGCTAGCCGTGAGAGATAAGGCTTTGTATAATTCCTATGTATTTCCACCTTGTATGATAATACAAATAGTGGGTTTCTTGGCTGAGGCTTTCCCCAAAGTATTTTCATGTGTATTGTGCATTGATTCTTTTTCTTCTGGATATATTGTTCAGCTCTATCTTTAAGCTTCCGCAAATTGATAGTAGAAGTAGGTTATAGTATTCTGCTTTGATTTATATTGCATTATCGAGTTAACCTGCACCAAATTTTCTACAAATCCATTGTGATACATCTCTATTCACCAGATTAATGCAAGCATGCATTGGGGTTTTTAGCAGTTTTCTTTCCCTGAGAAAAATACTATTTTCATGTGTGTGATCTCTTATTGCACGTTTGAGATTTTTGTTATAAATTGTGAATTAATGTTTACATAGCAGTAGAGTAGGTTGGTGTTTTGTGATTTTGATTAAAACTTCATAAGCAGTTGCAAATATACATTGTAATTTCTATGTGGTATCAGAGAAGAATTCACATTAGAGCAAGAATTCGAAGTTGTTTCTCAAGAGGTTTGGTTTTGGAGCTCAATGTAACAGGATTTATTCAGAGTTGAGAATATGGCATTCAATAGACTAAGGCTAGAGTATGCCTTGGAAGGCACCTCTAATTTTATTGCATAGAAGGATCGCATGGAGGCAATATTGGATGACAATGGATTGCTAGAATACATAAGACAGTTGTTGCAAAACCACCGGAATATGATGCCCAGAACCTTTCCCAGTGGAAGAAAGATGTAGCAAAGGTGAGGAGAACAACCTGAAAAGAAAATTCTTTCGCAATGTGGAAAGCACTAACAGAATTTTTCGAGAATAATAGTGGCCACAAGAAGCTGGCACTCAAGGATAAACTTCGAAGTACAAGATACATAAGAATTACATTATTACGCAGTATCTGATAAGTTTCACACAATTTCATGATGAACTTGGCGGGGTCGATGTTAATGTCCTAGAAGAAGACTTGGTAAGCCTAGCCCTTCTGGGCCTTCCCAAGAGTTGGCATCGCTATCGAGATTCGATGAATGGGAGAGAGAAACTTTTGAATTGGAAACACTTATGGTTTGATTTGGTACAGGAGGAAATAAGGTGGAATACCAAATATGGGACTTCATCCAAGGGGGAGGATGAAGAAAAATTTGATTTGGATGGAAAGGAAAAGAAGGTAAAAGGGAAGAAAATATCAATCCAAATTAGAATCCAGTCAAGGGGACAAGAAGAAAGATTTGTCCAAAATTAAATGCTTCCATTGTCATGAATTCGGGAACTATGCTAGGAAGTGTCCACACAAGAAGGAAATAAAGAAGACCTCCGGAAGAGCAACAAGTGAAGCCTTGGCTTCACATTTCGAGCTTGAATTTACCCTCATTGCATGCATGACTAGCACAATGATGCGGAGCATGTGGTACTTGGACTTAAGTGCATTGTTCTACATGACAGGTTGTAGAGATTTTTTTAGTGACCTAGAGGAAAAAATACTTCTAGATGCACATCGAGATGGGGGAAGACAGAAGGTATAGTAAGACTGGGATTGGTACAGTCACCTTTCAGAGGGAGTCGAGATCCCCCCTTAGGCTTAAGGATGTAATGTTCATTCAAGGCCTAAAGAAAAATCTCACCTCTGTTGCAATTTTGGAAGATCGTGGTTATGATTTTACCTTCAGCAAAGGAAAGGCATTCCTGAGACACATAGCCACTGGATAGGTGAAGTAGATCAGGGTTTGTGTGAAGAACCTATATAAGCTATATGTGGAAGATTATGTTGCATTAATAACAAAGGCAAAGAAGGTGTAGAGTTGTGATGTTGGTGAACTTTGGTACAAAAGGCCTGCCCATCTGCATCATGGCACCTTGAAGGTGATGTAGCAGATAACCAAATACCTCCCCAAAGGAGCACTTGAGCAGCAGGATGTATGTAAAGGATGTACTTTGGGGAAGTACACAAAATCCACTTTCCATCATCAGGACGGAAAATCACATGCAGTCCTTGAAAGGATCCATTTTGATATTTGTAGACCTTTCTCAACAGCCTCCATTGCCAGGCACAAACAGTTTTTCATTTTTTTTATGACTTCTCACTAAAGTGTTTGATCTTATTCATGTGGAAGAAAGATTAGACATTCTCCAAGTTCGTATAATTCAAGGCACTATTGAGGAGTAAATTGTCAAGGAGGTGAAAGCTCTCAGGAGCGATAATGAAGGTGAGTATGTGTCAAATGAATTTAAAAATTTCTGTGTGAAAGAAGGAATTCTATAAGAGTTGACAACACCCCACAACCCATAGCAGAATGGGGTGGTTGAGAGAAAGAACCATAGAATTTTGGGAGCAGTGAGGGAAATGTTGCATGACCAAGGCCTACCTCTGCATTTGTGGGTTGAGGTATGCAACACAACAGTGCATTTGCAGAACCAGAGTCCTCATCAGATTCTTGGCATATTTACGCCAAAGCAGGCTTTCTCAAGGAGGAAGCCGGATGTGTCATACTTCAAGATTTTTGGAGCCTATGTTTACTTCCATGGCTCCAAATAATTAAGGAAGAAGCCAGAAATGACATCAGAATTTGGGGTATTTGTGGGTAACATAGAAACTCCGCACAACTTTTGTGTGTACTTTCCATCCCTTGAGATTACATTTGTGAGAAGGGATGTAAAATTTGATGAGGAGAAAGTGATGTTATTCTCTCTTGAGAGGGAGCTACATATCCCACTAGAAGAGGATATTTTAGCTCCAAAGGAGGAACCTCAAGAATTTGTGGAGAAGCTACAAATTGAGGAGCAGAGATTGGAGACATCCACTCAAGAAAAACCATCTAGAGAAGGAAGAAAATGAACCAGGGATGCTGAGAGACTTGTGCAGGATGTGAGGGAGAATGTGGGTGCTCCTTCAAATAAATGCATGCAAAGAAGGTCACATGATCGGTACACTCGCTACATGACTCTAATTAATAATCTTGTAGAGATTGAACCATGCTATTTCAAGGAAGTAGTAGAGTAACCTGTATGGGTTGATACAATGGTGGAAGAATATGATTACATTGTAAAGAATAGTGTTTGGGAAGTGGTCCCAAGCCCAGGAGATAAATTAGTTGTGGGTTTGAGATGGATATTTAGGGTTAATCAGGCACCAAACAAAAGCATGGAGAAGTATAAGGCCCGATTTGTGGCCAAGGGGTACTCTCAAGTTGAAAGGATTGACTATGAGTAGACCATTGCTCCTGTAGCGAGGTACTCATCCGTTAGATCAATTCTTTCTCTGGTTGTGCAAATGGGGTGGAAGATCCATGAGATGGATGTAAAAATAGCATTTCTCAATGGAGTTATTAAGGAGGAGGTGTATATCGAGCAACTAGAAGTTTTTGAGATGTTTGATCGAGAGTCTCATGTGTGCATACTCAAGCGAGCATTTTATGGTCTCAAACAAGCACCCTATGCTTGGTACACTAGGATAGATAGTTATCTCATCAGTTTGAGCTTCACCAAAAGTGAAGCGGATGCAAACCTCTATCATACCTTAGTAGAAGGTAAATTGCTTATTATTGTCTTATATGTTGATGATTTAATTTTAATTGGTGATGAGCAGTTGATTAGATCTTGCAAGGAGTTGATTAGATCTTGCAAGGAGGACCTTGCAAGGGAGTTTGAAATGAAATACATGAGTCTCATGCACTACTTCCTCAAGTTCAAATTATGGCAAGGCGATGGGGAATTGTTTACCTCTTAAGGAAAGTATGCAAATGAGATACTATAGAGATTTCACATGGAGAGTTTCAAACCCATTGAGACACCTCTAGGACCCAACTAAAGGAAGGAGGATGTCACTTCAGGTGAAGAAGTGGATGCTACCATTTATTGGCAGCTAGTGGGTTCACTAATGTGTCTTGCGAACACGTGACCAAATATGTGCTATGCAGTCGACCGGTTGATCGAAGCTATGGTTATTCCAACCAAATTATTTTTTAAGGTAGCTAAGCATGTTTTAAAGTACCTCATAGGCACTATCCAGTTTTTTCTATGTTACGGACAGACAGAGGTTGTGAAGTTGTGTGGCTTCACAAATGCAAATTGGGCAGGGAGTCCATCAAGTGGAATTTTTAGTATTGGGTCCACAATGATTTCTTGGTGCAGTAGGAAGCAAAGATCTGTGGTGCTCAACTCGATAGAAGCAGAATACATGGCTACAAGTCAAGCAACATGTGAGGTGATCTGGATGAGAAAGACACTTGTTGGATTGTTTGGTCAGATGATGGATCCAACTATGATCTACTATGATAATTGGATTTGCATCAAGCTCTTTGAGAATCTTGTTTTTCACAATCGATCCAAGCATATAGATATCTGGTATCACCATGTACAATATTGTGTGTAGAGGTAGATAATGTTGTTGTAGTACATTCCGACAGAGGAACAAGATGCTGACATTTTGGCAAAGACCTTGTCGAGAGGGAAGAACAAGTTCCACAGGTGAAGGAGAGGGGTGGTTGATAATCCCTTTCTTGCTAAGAGGGAGTGTTGAAAAATGTAGCAAGAAATTCTCAATTAGATTTTGCCTTGATTAAATTGAGAAAATTATAATTTCCACATTAGTAGACAACTTCAATACAGTTGCATGTGTGTGATTTCTTATTGCATGTTTGAGATTTTTGTTCTAAATTGTGAATTAATGTCTGCATGGCAGTAGAGTAGGTTGGTGTTTTGTGATTTTGATTAAAAATTCATAAGAATTTGCAAATATACATTGTAATTTCTACATGGTATCAGAGCAGGATTCACATTAGAGTAGGAATTCGAAGTTGTTTCTCAAGAGGTTCAATCTTGGAGCTCGTTGTTACAAGATTTCTTCATAGCTGAGAATATGGCCTTCATTGGACTAAGGCTAGAGTATGCCTTGGAAGGCACCTCTAATTTTATTGCATGGATAGCGATACCCTATAATACTTATGACTAACTATGATTCTGACAGTGTGCGGCTTAGCAAATGGACTTCGATGAAGTGTGGGTTTGTGGATGACCCATAACCATGATGAACAAAGATCCAAGGATAGAGATACCTTGTAATGCTTGTGACACTGTGATACTAACAGTCTGCCGCCTAGCAAATGGATTTCATGAAGTGTGGGTTTGTGGATGACCCATAACCATGACAAATGAATTACCATGGGAAAATACCATGGGTGAATGAATACCTTGGGTGGATGTCACTTACAATACCATGGGTGGATGCCACTTACAATACCATGGGTAAATTCCATGGGTGGATGAATACCATGGGTTGATGCCATTTTCCATTTGGATCAACGGGATCACATTTTCTCAAATCTCCACGGAAAAATAAATAAATAAATTATTTCGCAATGTGGAAAGCACTGATAGAATTGTTTGAGAATAATAGTGACCACAGGAAGCTAGTTGTAGGGTGTTTTAATGGTATGTTAAATCCCTTGTCATTTTAATATGTTAACCTGGAGGTTTCGTAAACTTAGAAGCAAACAAAAATATATGGGACCTCAAATGAAATTGTTGTAGAAAGTTTGTTTAGGATGGAAAGAGAGAAAGGAAATACATATTACAAATACAACTAAAGAAAACTGCAAAAGAAATCTCATGCAAGAAAACTAAATTAAATTCTAAATCTGGAAAGAATGAATTAACGTCGGGGCCTTACAAATCTAATCAAAAGCAAACTAATCTATGAACAACTATAAGAAGCGAACTATGATAATCTAGAAAGCAGTAAATTAATCCAGAAAGTAGTAAATAGCAATTAGTGATTTAGTTGTCAAGCAAACAAACTAAGATAGCTAGTAAGCAAGCAATTTAATGACAATCAAATCAAATGTAAGAAAGTAAGTCAAACTTGCAAAAAGAAAATCACACTTATAGAAAGAAAAGCACACTTGCATGAAAGGAAATAACAAAAATCAAACCATGTTACAATTGTATGCAGATTGTGGTTGATGGGGATCCTTCCATTCCTCAATGAGCACACAAGAATAGCTATCACATTTTAAGAATCAAACAACACTCATAATCATGATTTGGAGAAAATGATATTATTCATGTTGAATGAACAATCATAAATCAGATGCTAATGAATAAAATGACAACTATTAGCTTCCTTTGAAGGATGCTCCTCCTATTTATACATGAATTAGGGATATCTTCTCAATAAATGTAAATCCCTTAAATATCTACTACATCCATACTTGTCTCCACTTATCCCTAAATACTAGATACAAATCCCATGACTCATAAATATCTCCATGATATTTCTTCTTGGAATATGGTCCACCTCTTGAGTTTAAATTCGAATTTGATCTTAAGAGGCCACATAAGGGTGCCTTGGAAGCTTCCAAATGATCTACACATGTCACAAAACTCATAACACACACATATATATAAATGAAACCATGTTAATTTCCTAGTTTTTAATCATGAATTCACTTTAAAAACATAAAATGAATAACATTGGAAAACAAGGATCCTAACCCATATAATCATAAAGATGGTTGCTTGATGTAGGGTTTTATGCTAGATAGTTATGAAATGAGAACTAAATGGTTTATGAAAGGATGGAACTATGGATGAATATGGAAGACAATTTTGAGACTCAACGTACCCCCAACTGAAGTTGTTGCATGTCCTCATGCAACCATTGCATTGATTCATTTATCCATAAGTTGAATTTCTTTTTTTTGAAATGCTTTTCTTCTTTATGAGCTTTTGCTTGTATGGATTCTCTGCAAACTTTGCGTCATCATTTTTTGTTTTGAAAAGTGTAATACATTTGATTGCAACATATATTTTTTATGGTTGGTTCTTATGTGACAAACGAAATTTTGAGCATTGGTTCTTATGTAACAATGGTTTTTTATTTTTTTTGTTGCATCAAAGTTCATGAAAACATTGAGAATTTTCTTTTCAATTCCTATAATAACTATCAATGAATTGATAATTTGAAAAGCATATAATCTTTTGGAATCATACTACAACAATAGTTGATTGGAAAGAATATGCGAGTTGGAATGAAATGAAAATGTGTGGTGGTGTATGAAATGTGAATATGAATTGATGTCCCTTCCCCCCAACTAAAGGTGTTTTTCAGTTTATGACAATATGAGAAAGGGAGTGTAAATGAGGAATTTTCCAAAATGACAATTTTAGCATTTTAAGGAATTGCATGAGTAAAAATTAGAAAACCACATACCTTCACTTACCCTCAATGCACATGAGTTGTGGATGCTGAAGAGTGTGGTTGTTGATGTTGTCGGGTCATGGAGTATGTAAACAAAGGAATTTGGATCTACTTCTATGTTCTCTTTGTTTATGACAAGGTTTGAATCTTTATTGTTGTTATGACAAATTGATCTGCTACAAACAGCTGAAATGATGTAGTCTTCAATCGTTACAAAACCGATAGTACAATTCTAGTCATGTGAATAAATGTGTTGATGTTGAGCATGAAGAGAAGTCATTGGATTACTGACCATTGATGAATATTGTTAGCCAATGCAAGGAAAACTCATCATTAATGTCAATGAGTGCCAAGGTACCTAAGTACATATTGTGAAGGGAGAATAGATGAGCTGATGTTGAGCGACTTGCAAGATCCAACAATCAAGGGACATTGGTGTATTCCCAGTATTGTTGGCAAGAGAGCCTGTCATTAAGACATACAAGGCTCATGGTACTACTAAGGACTCTAGCCTTAAACCTAGATAATGTGCTGATGTCGATAGGCCAAGACTTGTTAGAAGGGATGCCTTAAGGAATCCTCCATCATCTAACGCAAGCATGAAACAATGATTTTGAAGGACTATGAATGAAAAACTTTTGCAATGGATCAAGGTTTATTTGAAAAATGGAAAGAAAATGTAATGAATCATCTTTGTAGAGGAGTTGAATGTTTTATTGCTGGGTTATAGGTTAGTGAATGAGAGGCAAGAAAGCATAATGACTGTGAAGGAAAATGAATAGTGGATCAAGGTTTTATTTGAAAACATGAAAAGGAAAGTGGAATGAAAATTTTATTGACTAAAGAAGTGGGAATGAAATGAAGGTTTTGTTTACTGAAAAGGGAGGAATGCAATGGTGGGACTGGCATCTAAAATCTTTCAAGGGATGAATCAGATCTGACATCATGTGCTCATGCATTGATGTTTCATCTTTGTTGCAAATTTGATCATTTTCTTGTGAAAGAAATGTGGTCTTTGAGAGGCTTTCCAATGATGTGATGGATATGATGACATTCTCCTCCTTATCTTACCCAAAATCATGTCTTCATGCTTGAATTTTGATCCTTGATTTTGCTTTAAGTGTATTTATGAAATGTGGTTTTTAAAAGACATTGTTTGCTTGTGGTCATTTGCTTATCTTCTTGGAACCTGAAAAAACTTAGTACTTTTTCTACAATGAAATGTAAGTTTATCATAAGAGAGAGGTGATAAATATCTCTATTTATGACATTTACACAAAAAAACTAAGAATTGATACTAATAGAACAAATCCATGAACAAAAACCAAAAGAATTTTTACCTGTCTCGAAATTAGTGCCTCAAGTTTCCTGTTGTGTCTTTTTAGGAATTTCTTCAATCTTTATTATTTCAAACACTGATGAAAACTTTCTCATTGTTTATATATCATCAAGATCTTATCGTCAACGTTTGAATCGTCAAAAACTGATGGTGTATGAGAAAGTTACACTTATTTGAATTCTTTGTGAAACAGTGAAAATTGTCATGCTTAAGTGTGGCATGGGAACATGATGCTGATGTGAAATATGAAGTAGGCAAAAGAGATGGCATGTTTCTCATGAATTTTGATTATAATTTGTTGTCAACAAATAGATAATTAAATTCAGAGCTACAGAATTGTGCATTTCCTACATCTAAAAATCATGATAGGTTTACATAGCTATGCAAGTAATCAGTCCAATATTTGAATTTAATTAGTACCTTCTTTAGAAAAATGAGAAAATTCATACTTGTTTTATTAACGCAATAAACAAATTTTACTAAAAAGGAAAAAAAAAAATTGTAAGACATATAGCCTTCATAGTAGGTTGTAGAATGAACTCCTCTACTCAATAATTAAAATAAATACACCCTATCATCCATGAAAATAAAACTTCAAAGCCAACACTAATACTATTGCAATGGATCATTGTCAAAACCGGAGGTGGAAAAGAAACATGTAACTCTAACCCAAGACTGAAAGAATCAGTGCTCTCAATGCCTCGTAGTCTAGGTTATCAAATTCACAGTCAAGTAGAGCAAGTTGAAGACAATTCATTGTGCAGCGTTGAAGATAATTCATTGTGCAGCATTGAAGAGTGATGGAGAAGTGTTACTTGATTACGAAGGCTGGAGGCATGGAAACCCTCAATCTCAAAACGATGGAGAAGGATACACTAGTTTATGTAGGTTGGTTCGAATGTTGTTGGTGAGAATTCGGTTTCAACTTGTCAATTACAGTTGGCTTCAAATCCACAAACACAGCATGCGAAATATGGATTAGAGAACCCGTCCAAATCTGAAACACGTAAAAAAAAATAGAAATTTAAGAGGTCAATAGAAATTTCAAAAATAATTTTGCTCCAAAAATGGATTTTGTATGCTTTTGTTTTTAAAATCTCTCATTTCACATGATCCATTGACTTAGTTATTGAAGTAGTGTGGGTAGCTTAGAAACTCAATAACTGAACACTACACCCATTTGTGACGAAATCAATTAATTCAATAAGGGTGTGCCTACAGAGATCAAATATGAACTCTCCTTGCCATGATACTGTCCTCGAACTACTGTTATCCCAGCCCGGAGCTTTATTCTTAAACAATGCCTCATGCACCGACATTGAAGCTATGCTTGATATGGTGTTGCATTGTGATGTAGGATTAAAACTCGAATATGATCTTTTCTGCATGGCCGCAACTTGAAGTGGTTTTGTATTAAACTTGAAAATCCATTTTTTCCACAAAATCTAGCAAATAAGGCTCCAAAGAACCCCGAAAATATATCAAATGGTTACGAATTTAAGGAAATCGCTCATGAAAAACATAATTCACCCCATTATGATAAAAACCCATGTTTTATTTTTCTGATATTCATTTTCATTTGATCACAAAATGCATTTTAAAAATGACTTTTTAGAGATGTTACACATTCGGGCAAATGCTCAAGGAACAAAATCAATTGCTTCTGGATCGACTGCTAGATATGGAAATTTGGAATGTTTTCAATCATGCAAGAGATTTTATGCTCTGTACAAAAGTCCAATATCTCTTGAGCTTCTTTTATTCCTCCAATCGAACTGCCCCCTACAAATCGCCGACTAGATATGATGCAACATATTGGGCTGGAACTGGAGGAGGGAAAGCCCAGTTAGTTGGTGAATCCCATTTGAATTGAAGCTAGTGCAATCAGAAGAGAAAAATCAAGCGGCTTTAGCTCTTTGTTGAATGGGTCAATCAAAATGATTTAGTAAAGTGGAGCAGCGTGTTCTGATTTCACCATCATGATAACTATTAGAACGATCGGAAGAGAGAGAACAAGATATTGGGTATGATATTTTGATGCACCTCACAATGAGCAATAGACATGTGCTTCAGCGAAGAAAAGGAGATGCTTCTTATTGTCAATCAAAAAGAAAAAGATTCTGCCAAATTTATTTGATCAAAAGAGTAGTAGAAGCCTTATTCAATCATGCTTAAAGAACACTCATAAGGATGGTATTTATTGTCTCGATTTTTCTATTTGGGAAGGAGAGAATAGAATTCGAATTGTGGCTCGAAGATAAGGAATTCGTCAAATCGTTTTATATGTGTGTGTGTGTGTGTGTGTTTTAATTTTAAAATGAACAATAATGAAAAGAAAAAAAACATTTTTTTAAGGAAATTAAATTCCATTTTAATTATTAACAGAGATTTTTTTTTATCCTCCACATCACACAAAGCGTAGGAAAAGAGCGCACATTAATATTTTCATTAATCGATTCCTTTTTTTTAATTTAGATTCAGAAAATAAATGAGAAGAATCGATTTCATACCCGAAATTATCGCTCTTTAATCCTTGCTTGTGTTCCTTGTTCGCAATCATTTTGTTTTATTGCAAATTTTCCTCCCAAGGGTTAGTAAATGGGTGGCTCTTACTGCACCACAAAATTTCAAATTTATCCTAAAAATCACAAAAACTTGTTTTTATTTGTTAGTCATATTCTATTGAAAAAGGAATGAAACATTCTTTTGAGTATAAGAGAATTTCCAATGCATCCATTTGTGTAACAAGATCATGGGTAAACTCATATTCATGTTTAAAATATACTCTTTGATATGTACAGGTATATGAGAGACCAACTGCCTTGATTTGAATAATGTTAAAAGATACTGAAAAATGGAATCCTGAGATCTGATAACTATCTTAAACCAAGATTCAATGTAATCTTGTCTTCCTTGGTTTTCTGATATCATGCCATGCAAGTCTTCAGAGATGTGATCTTCATTCATAGAATCAGGTGATAGACCTGCATGAAACTTAGGTTTCAACAACTTCTCTTCTTTAACATGCATCCATGATTCTTGGAAGTTACCTGAATATTTTTCCTCTTCTGATTGTTGTTCTTCAATGGAAATTGGTGCTTTATTTTGCAGTACCTCAACATTATGAGTGGATTGAGGTGTTTTATTGTTGGGGATTCCAAATGGTTGTGCAGGTAGTGGAGTGGAAATGTATATTTGGGGTACTTTTGAGGATGGTAATGGTTGAATTGAGGTCAATTGAGCGTGAAATGGATGTTGTGGTGGAGATGAATAGTATGAATAGCATTGAGCTTGGAATTGAGGATAGTGAGGAAAATATTGAGGATACGGTGGATTTCTTCTGTAAGGCCCTTGCCAACCTTGTTTCCAAGATTGTTTTTGAGGTTGGGATTGAGATGGCCAAGGTTGCCAAGGAAAGGGTGTTGGCCAATTACTTTGAGAATTTTGTGCATAACCTTGAAATTGAGAAGTAAGATCTTGCATCATACCAGGTTGATGAGGTTGCCATGATATTTTTGGAGCCCCATAACAAGATTGTTCCAACATTTGATTTTCTCCTTGGTAAACTTCCTTTAACCCCGGTAATGATGGACAATCTTTAGTAGTATGTGATCCTGCACAAATTTCATACATTTTAATGTTATCAAGTGGAAATTCATGCAAAGCATGTTTCTTTTTACATTTAGGGAAAAACATAAATGAACCAATATTCTCAACTATTTGCTTTTTTTACATTCTTAGCATATCAATTTGTTCTTTTAAATTACCAAAAATCTCTAGAAAATTGTTAAGTTCAATTCGAATTACCAATACAAATGTCGACTTACCTACTCTTTCCATGACAGGATCTTGAGGGGATCTTGCATACTTTGCTTTTCCTCTTGATATGTTATTACACAATTCACAAATCTCTTGAAATGACAATTGTGAAACATCTCCTTTTCCCACCAAGTTAAGAAGATCAATCCATTCATCCTTTATAGCATTTAGTATGAGAGTTTTTAATATGTCTAATCCTAAATTATGCATCTTAGCTCTTTTGACATGATATGTAAATCTCTCCACTAAATCTTCTAAGCTTTCATCCTTTTTTTGGGTCATCTTAAACACTTGATTTCTAAGGTCATGGTTTATATAATAGTATTTGTATTGTTCCAAAAACACTCTTTTCATATCATCCCATGTCCTTATAGAATTTGTTCCTAAAGTCATGAACCATTTAAGAGATCTATCCTTCAATGTTGCTGGAAACAAATTCAACTTTTGAATGTGTAAGAAGTAGCCATAAGATATACAAATTATTTCAA